>JASDQU010818009.1:24227-40840 GCA_032191745.1 Picea mariana
ACGATATATATATATATATATATATATATATATATATATATATATAGACACCCACCCAAAATATACCAAATCAACAAACACTTGTACCTCCCAAAATATACCAAATCAACAAACACTTGTATCTCCCAAAATACCAAAATGATATGATATTTATAGTTTCCAAAATAATATAATAAAATGTATCAAGTGTCTAAATAGCAATGCCATAATACAAATTAAAATAAATTGGAGTATTTTTTCTTGAAACTCCTCTCTTTCCTTTCTACCTTCTGACACATCTGGTTAGTGATTGAGAAAGTCTTCACAATAAGACGTTTTCTCATCCAGTTTGACTATTTTAGGGTGCATGTCAGTGAAGGTAATCTCTTTCTTGCCACTGTTTGCTTTTTGGAATGTAGAGAGGATGATTGAGATGCTTTAGAGCTAGGAGAGGTTGCATGTTTATTTTCTTTGTCTATCTGGAGGTCATGGGGAGGCACTTTGTAGTCTTTAGGAGGTGAATGGGCCATGGAGGAAACTAATGCAACATGTGGTACTGGATGTAGAGGAGGGGGAGGATGAAGAGGATTATCATTCCATTGAGCAATACAAGAGGGGGGATTTGCAGGGTTGTTGTCCCAACCATCATTGACTGACTGGACATGGGGCTCAGGAAAATATTCCATGCTTGGATGTGGTTGCAGAGGGGCATTAGGAGGCGCTGGATGTTGATGCAATGTTGGCTGCCCACCAAGGTTCAGATAGCAGGTTTGTACTAGATGATTAAATTCTTCCGAATCAACACCAAAGTGTATGGAAAACCTCATTCTCTTGTGTCTCCCTTGTTGCCAAAATATATTTGACAATCTTCCCCTTCTGCTTCTATTTCCTCCATTTCCATCTCTGTTACTCCCATGATTGATAATACTCATCTAATTGCCATCATCAATTAGTGCAAAATTCTTAAAGTAAGACACAACATAATAAACCTCAATTACGACTTTGTTAAATATGATTTAGTTATGGCTCTGTGAATAACACATTAATTCAAACATAAACAGAGAAATGATTAGGAATAATGTAAAACAAGGAAGAAAATCCATAATTCAACAGACACCATTCTTTTCATTTCAACTTTCAAAGTCTACACTGTATATTTCTTGAACAATTCTCTGTTATAAACAATCTTCATTTCTTTTGAACAAGGGAATGCATGTAAGTGAATATATATATGACAAGAATAAGTGAGAAAGGAGTGTACTTTGCGAAAAGTGATATAAAATGAGAGGAACAAATGAGAATTCATGTTGATTTTTTTAAAACACAATCAACATTCTTGTATATATCCTTTAAGATCTGTACATTTTTCCATTATCAAGCCACTAATACACATAGAATTGTTTTGAGAAAATTTCCAAACAGTCTATCAAATCAATCATTGTGTTATGAGATTATTATCTTCATTGTATACCATATACCAAAACTGTATATAAACAGAGTTTACAACAACCCAATTACCATGCTCAGTCAACAAAAATATCACACTGCCTATACATCATCAAGGGACCTGGGAGTAACATGAAAACCATATATACAGGTTTGCAACAATGCCAACAAATCTTTAATAAATCCTCTTTAAAAGCTTCTTTATAACATATCTTTTAAATTACATAAAAATGGGAGAAAGAACATGGCACTGCAATGAAATTTGACCGGGATAATAGGGGAATAATGTATGAAAAATGATAAAAACAATGAGGAGAAAAATGAAAGTTTATGTAATAAAAACCAACTAAAACTTTAACTGGCTAACATGTTTTTTAATCTTGTTTCCATTTCCAAACCACTTATTCTTTGATTTGTGACAACTCAAACCCCACATCATACTTGATCATCAAATGCCGCATGAATAGCAAATCGACAATTGTTATCCAAACTCACCCAATATTAATTTCTTTAGTAAACCCAATTGATGAAATCATGACCATTCGGTCTTGTGGGATTATAACAAGGTGAAGGCCGGGTATGGAAGTCAATGTATAAATAAGACAAATCAATGAGTTTATTATTATAGCCAAAGAGAAAATAGATGGCATTCAACCATAATCTTTTAATTGAGAGGAAGATTAATGTTGAGCACGTAATGTGCTTTTCCTAGTAAATCTAAAACAAAAATGATTCTCGTTACTCTGATAGGTAAACCGTGAGTTTGAATAAAGTTAGAACTTGAATGCGAGGGCCAAAATGGACATGGTTTGTAACAAGAATGGTCTTAGTCGAGACAACATGAGGTCAACAAATTCATTCATACTAGCAAGAACCCTTTAAACAAAGAAAAAGACAAATGTTGGGCACACAATATATTATTTCCAATAATGAACAAAGAACTAACAAGTTCGAGTTCGAACCCAGGTGTAAACTCTGCACGTGTTAACAATAATAGGGACGGGTTCAACCCATTTTCCTGATAACCCCATTTCTTTAATTTTTTTTCTAGGAATACATACAATGAAAAATGGTAATATGAATCCGAGAACAATAGCGTGTACATAAGAGGATAAAAAAAACATAATCGTTCTTGCAAGTGAAACCCACAAATTGGGTTCTACAATAATCAAATATTTCAACAATTTCTCTTTTATGAGAGAAAGCTAGGGAGAGAAAGACTTTCACACTCATTACTAACGAACCAGAGCCGACACCAATTCATTTAATAATAAAATTACTTGCAAAAGATGCTTAGAAGCTGGTAAGTTCTTACCTTGCCCAGTGGTTGATTTTATACCAGCTATCAAGGTTGAGATAGTTGCAACAATGAACATGAGGGTCAGTTTCTCAAGATGAGTTGCAACTCCCTCTTCACAATCAAAAGCCAAACTGAAATGTCGAGAAACCTAGCCCAACAAAGGTGGTAAAGCGCGGGCTTGCCAACATTAATGCCCACGTCCTCTCGATTTGAATATATGGCCAACTGATACGTTGATATTTGACCCCATATAAACTATTCAAACAATGTCATATCAATGCATATATTCATTTTCCAAGCCTGAACCTTAACTTATATCCAATCCATATCAAACGCTATGACAATGGTATAGTATCAACCATCATACCTTATATCAAATCCACTATTGATATCAATATATCACATGAGTTGATTAATCATTTCCCACATGTTTTAATAAAATGTCAAAATGATATATAAAGCTTGAAAACCCAAAAACTTCATACCTATGCCTTATATCAACCACTTATTTCATAACATCGCTCGTTTTCACATGGATATTGCCAAATCTAACATAATAATGAACCTCATATTATATGCATTTTCTTTATAGCATATATATTATGTTTAAAACCAAAATCAAAACTCCATATATGTTTTTAAAATATTTATGACACTTGAAATTTCAGGCTCAATGTTGTAACCTAGGTCTACATCCCCTGCCTCTCCTCTTTTTTTCCCTGTGCCTTCATCAATTTTTTCTTTTTCTGGTTGGTTAAGTCAGTTTCCCACTACTGAGTGTCTTAGCCCTTGTTTGTTTTTGAGTCTTCGTGCATTTCTGTTTCTGTTTTTCTGGAAGGATAAAATACATGTCATATTTGTTTGAGAATGCTTGTCATCATGTGCACCATTGATTGAGCTCACCGTAGGTCTACCAAGCCTTTTCTATGCACATGAAATGTCTGTGCACACGACGCAGCAATCCAGAGCAACAAATCTCGGGCTCAGACTGTGGGAACAGACAGGTTAATTTTCGACGACGGAGATCCATTAGGTCAAATAGACCAACGACTCTCGTCCATTAGGGTTCCAGAATCGTGTAGGTTTTAATATCAAGTTCGAAGTACTGAGTTCCCAAAGACCTGAAGTAAATCTAGACCATCCATCAGAGGGGACACGTTGCAATAGATCTTTCGCTTCGGAGATTTTCCTCCGGGAGATTTTTCATGCTTCACTTTGAAACACCCGAAGCCCGAAAGTTCGAAGTGAATCTGGACCATTGATCCCAAGACAACGAGAACTGTCGATCCTTGCAACAGGTAAATATCACCCGAATCACAGATCGTCATCAGATCGACGACCACGCTTCATTTCAGGGACGTAAACTGCTCGAGTGTTAATTTTCGTAAGTGGTCCCGCAATTGGGACCATGGTATTTTTGGAAGGGTACGTGGCAGCTCGTGGTGGACTGCGGGACCAAAGGCGGTTTGGATCCAAACCACCCTCAACAACTCCCGCAATCACATGCTTGAATGACATCAGATCACCTCGTCACCTCCACGTCACCTCTGCTCATCCCACTCACTACTCTCACTCCTCTCACCACCCAACACTTGTCCTCCGTTAACCCCCACATTGATCTCCATCGGCGGTGGCCCACCTCTCTAGATTAACGGTCCTTGTCGCAACTTTGACCCCTCGACCATTNGGGTTGTTTTTCAATACCGCCCCCTCTCGCCTTTCGCCCCCTGTTCTCCACTCACTTCCCAACCTATCTACTCCTCTCCCTACGCACCACATGTATCCTTCACTACACGTCGCCAACTCCATACTTTCGATACCTCCATCGTATTCACACCTCCTCTCACTTTGACATCTGTCTTCACACGTAATCTACCCTCGTGTCCATTCATCGTGTCTCCTGAATGGATGCTCGCCTCCACATCTCCCCTCATGCCCGATGGATCGAAAACCATTCCAGCGAAGCTATTTCATAGGTACAGATGGCATCTGATGGGGTCAATACAGAATGCGCTTGGCTTCTGAAAGATCAGGCATAGACAGAGAGTTAAGTCTCAGTCACAGGTCTACGTAGATTATTTTCAGAAACACTTCAGTAAACTCTGTTAATGCAGTTCGTTATCTCCAGTGGCCTTCAACAACGCGCAGACATGCCGTCGTTCAATACAGAGCTCTGTTCTATCACTCCGATGCCTATTTTCGGCCACTCAGTTCCTCTAGCACATGCATCAGTTCTGTCACAGAGACAATAGTAGTTTTATTTGATTAAGTCCAACATTTTCCTAGATTAGATGCAAGAGTGGTATTCTGTGTGTGATAAGAACCACTCTTGCTGATTAAGTCCAATGTCTTAGTAAAGTTAATTATTTGATTTACGAACAATTCCCTAAATTTAGGTCTCAGTCCCCTAAGGACGAGAGCCTCTGTGACTCTTTTAAATAGTTAGGTTGGATTTTTTGAGGAAAGAATAGCAATACAATGGATTGGTTGGACCCGTTTTATGCATGGTTTAAAGCTCTCTACCTAGTGAACATACTCTTGATGACAATGTTTCGTTCAACTCTTCATGTGTTTTTATTCTTATCTTGAATACAGTTTTTGATTTGTGCAACGTACATTTCATTTCCTTTCAGCTATTATATGACTTATTTTTACTGATATGCAACCTGTCAAATAACTAATGCTTTGGTGAAGATTTTTTTTTTTTTTTGTGGGAGTTATTGTGTTTTGATACATGTTTGATGTCTTGAAATGATATTTTAAGTATTGAACTTCATACAACAGATTATTCATTGAGTAGTTTGTTGTTTCCCTCTGTTTTCTATTATTTCATTGGTCTATCATTAGTGTGCCATCAGCGAAGGAGGGCCATCATCCATATCGTTCTGCCAACCCAACCTTGCCTTTGTCTTGATAGAATAACCCTCTGACCAACCAACAAAAAGTTAAAAGAAGCTATCATTCTAAACTGATAGGTGGCCTAGCTTTTCCCTTTAGAAGTCAGGTGCAGACCTTAGGACCAACATCTTTTGTCGCCATTGCCAGGGACAGAGTAACGAAATATCTTTCCCTTGGAGAACGACAATTGATCAACTCTGACCTTTGATGGTGAACAAAGATCAGACACCAACAGACTGCCATCTTTCACCTGGCGACTTCACTGAGTAAAATCTAAAGAAGAAATACTGGCGCCTAGAAAGGGATTCAACAGATCCAAATCTGAAAATAGCAAAGCCAAGAAGGCTGATTCTAACCTTGAGAATAACATAGTAGGCTTTGAGCTAGAAAGGCAACTTAGGAAATCCACTGTAGCACAGAGATACACTTACCCCCTCAAGGGGAAAGTTGCACACTAAGAGAATACTTCAAACCATCATCACAAGCAGCTTGAATTTGCTAGCTCTGAGAATCATAATTCCAAAGGGGCTTAGACATTTCCTACTCCCGATTCCACCTCAACATCTAGTCCTGCATCTAGTCTTGTATCTCCCATAAATTTGCGGATTCTTATTGTTCAAGCCATGGCCGTTAATAGGATGGATGTCATAATTGTTGCGAGATATGCACCCTTAGTGCTACCTGTAGTTTTACATGCACTCCCAACCACAAATTACATGAAATATTTGCCAAGATATAATGTGGAAGGTGAAATAACTGTTGAAGAACATCTGGTAGCCTTTTATAGTTTTGAAGACAACTTTAACATTGATTATTCAGATGTGTGGATGGGGTTGTTTGTACAGAATCTGGATGGGGAGGTCAGAAAATGGTTCAAAAGTCTTCCTCTAGCCTCCATTGCAGATATTGAGGCGTTAGATGAAGCTTTTATAAAGCAATGGGGAGATAGGAGAGATTATCTCTATTACATCATCGAATTTGGGGCTCTAAAGAGAAAAAATGGTGAATCTATTTTAGACTTCACCAAGAGATTCAATAAAATTTATGGTAGAATCCCAGATGAAATCAAACCAACTGAAGCCTCTGCCAAGATCACTTATGCTAATGCATTTGATGCAGAATTCTCCCTCCTCCTGAGAGAGAGAAGATCAACCACGCTGTTATCCATGCAGGAAGCATCCATTGAAGTTGAATCTAATATTTTGGCATCAGACAGATTAAAGACTAGATCTGATAAAGAGAAGAAAAAATAGAGAGAGGATGCCCCTAGGGATGATTTTAGGGGCTAAATTTCGCTCATGGGCTAATTTTCCATGGTTTTTCCAAAAAAGAGATTCGCTATTTTAAAAATGATTCGCCCAAATTCTATAGGATAAAATTATTTTACCTTAAAAATCGTCAAAAATTTATAAAATTTATAGAAAATCCTTAGAAATTTGAATATTTTGACAAAAATATCGCCAAACATTTATAGTTGACATATGAAGGATTAGTAAGATTCGCCAAGGTTCCTACATTTTAAAATAAATTTCCATCCTTAAAATCATCCCTAGATGCCCCTACCTCCTCTAACCCAACCACATCTGATCCCAAACTTGAAGAGATGACTAAGATTTTGAAGGATCTGACTTCTGAGATAGCTAAGCTAAAATGGGAATCCAAACAACCAAACAAAACCTTTCAAGGGGATGGTAATAGAAATCAGAACCCATTAAGAAGGCCTAATGATGCTCCTCAAGTAATGTAGCGAGAAATGAGAAATGATGATGATCAAAGGGTAGTGCCCCCTTTCCAAAACAATCAGATTGAGGAGATAGATGCAGACAATGATGCTGTGGACGATATTGTTGTGCTTTTCAATGAGACAGATTATTATACTAGTCATTTAACACAACAAGAATATGAGGTAGCTCAATTGTCAAATCAATTTGATGATCAGATAGGGGAGGAGGGAGTTATCCAAGGTCAACCCAAGAAGAAATATGGTTTGAGGACGAGAAATGGAGCTTCCAAGGCCACCACCTCTGATCAAGGCAAATAAGCAGAAGCCCTTTCCAAGCCAAATCCAAATAAAGGTATGCCATCTAAAACTCAGTCATCTCCACTATCAAAACCTCTTGCCCCTGAAACAAAGGAAGCTGATAAGCCACCAACCTCTTTCAACTTGGAACATGAGCTGAGCAAAATCAAGATTCCTGTCCCTTTGACATAATTGTTAAAAAAAGAACCTTTCAAGAAATCCATCATGAAAGTTCTGCAACCTACTCCTTCTAGTGTATCTTCTGATGTCATTAGTCTACACGATGGAAACCCAACCATTATTGTGGGTCCACACATTGAGGATGGCTCTGATGCTTCTCCTCCTTTCTATATATCTCTGAATCTCCATGATAAGATCCTGCACAACTGTCTTATGGACTCAGGAGCCTCTCACAATGTCATGCCCAAAGTTGTTATGGAAGAACTAGGTCTGGAGATTACCAAGCCTTACCAAGACCTGTACTCCTTTGATTCTAAGAAAGTAAAATGCCTGGGATTGATAAAGGATATGGTGGTTTCTATAGCACAATTACCCATGAAGAGTGTAGTGATGGACATTGTGGTGGTTGACATCCCCCCAAAATTTGGCATGCTATTATTCAGAACTTGGGCCAAGAAGGTTGGAGGATCATTGCAAATGGACCTCACATATGCCACCATTCTTGTGTTTGGTGGTGAGCACAGGAGGCTATACAGAGAGGTAAGGTTATCCTACATAGTCAATGATCATCAGAACCCAATCAATCACCCCATTTATGCTGTTGAGGATGGGATTGGTGCATCTGTTTTTCATTTAGATGATGATGAACCTGGAATATCAGTCAGCCAACGCAGAGATCATCCAATGACTGGTCAACCAAACAAGGTGTGGAAGATTTATTTCGATGGCTCTTCATCAAAAGAAGGATTTGGTGCAGGTATTCTCCTCATTTCCCCTTCAGAAGAAGTTATAACCCTCTCTTATAAGCTGGAGTTTGAGACTACTAACAATATAGCTGAATATAAAGCTCTAGTATTGGGCTTGAGGGCTGCCAAAGACATGGCCTTTGATTTTTTAGCAATTTTTGGTGATTCTGAATTGGTCATCAATCAAGTGAGGAATATCTATCAAGCTAAGCAACATAGGCTCAAGCAGTACAGGAACGAGGTATGAGACCTGATCGATAATTTCTTTCTAGCATTTAACCTCTCTTTCATTCCCAGAGAACATAATTAGAAAGATGATTCTCTGGCCTTAGCTGCCAGCACGTTCAGGCCTCCCATTGGCCCAAATATTAAATATCAAGTGGAAATCAGACATAGAACATCCATACCAGATAACATAAAGCACTGACAAGTCTTTAGTGATGATTTAGAGTTGCAGAGATTTCTTCACACCATTGATGAATTCTCCAATATCTCAATTGATCAAGAAAGTCAAAAAGATGAAAATGAGAAATTAGAAGATCAACAATCTTCTCATCTGCTGAAGACAGTGGCTGGTCATGATATTGTGGAGCTGAAAACCAATCACATTCCAAGAGGACTAGTACCATTGGAAAGATTGTTCGACAACAATGTTGTTTACAAAGGAACTGCTATGAATAATGAATAAGAGGAGGTGATAGAGTGCAATATTGGGAGCACTGAGAATCCCAAGATCATCAAGCTGTCCAAAGCATTGGCTGCAGAACAAAAAGACAGTTATGTCAGTCTCATTAAAACGTTTGCTGATACTTTTGCATGGTCCTATGAAGATTTGAAGACATTTGATACTGACATCATCCAACACAAGATCCCTCTAAAAACCGGCTCCAAGCCATTCAGACAGAAGATTAGACAATTTAATCCCATGTTAATGTCCATAATTGAGAAAGAGCTAAAAAGAATGTTGGATGCCAAGAGTATTGTACCATTGAGGTATTCAAACTGGGTGGCCAACTTAGTACGTGTAAGGAAGAAGAGTGGGGAGATACGCTTATGTGTTGATTTCAGAAATCTAAACAAGTGTTCTTTGAAGGACAATTAACCCCTCCCCAAGATGGATCATATTTTACAGAGGGTGGTAGGTGCACACAAAATTTCCTTGTTGGATGGATACTCTGGTTATAACCAGATAGTAGTTTGTGAGGAAGATAAAGAAAAGACAACATTCACCACCCCATGGGGAACATTCATGTATGACAAGATGCCCTTTGGGCTCATGAACGCAAGGGCCACTTTTTAGAGGGCCATGGACATAGCTTTTGTGGGGGAGAAAGACAAACTTATGGTCATTTACCTAGATGACATTACCATTTTCTCCAAGTCTGATGAGGAACATTTGCAGCATTTGGAGCAAGTTTTCAAGAAATGCAGGAGGTATGGGATATCTCTCAATCCTAGGAACTCTCACTTTGCCATGCCAGAAGGGAAGCTCCTGGGCCACATCATATCAGCCAAAGGCATAAAAATTGATCCAAAGAGGGTTTGTGCCATTCAACAAATTGAGATTCCTAGAAATAAAAAGGCTGTCCAATGTTTTATTGGTAAGATAAACTTCCTCAGACGCTTTGTGCTGAATTTTGCTGAAATTCTGAAGCCTATTACTAACATGTTGAAGAAATATGCTGTGATAAAATGGTCCTCAGAGGAAAAATCATCTTTCCAAACAATCAAGCAAGCTTTAGTTGAAGCACCTGTACTGACCAGCCCTGACTATACCAAAGATTTCTTCATCTTTTCCTTTGCCTCATATGAAACAATTACTGCTGTACTGCTGTAGAAAAATGAAGAAGGGAATGAGCAACCCATAGCCTTTTTCAGCAGAGCCCTTCGAGATGCTGAGCTCAAGTATGATATATTAGAGAAACATGCTTATGCACTAGTCAAAGCACTCAAGGCCTTTAGGGTTTATGTGCTGCAGTCTAGCATAACAACCTTTGTTCCTACCAGTAGTGTCAAAGAGATTCTGGTCCAACCAGATAACGAGGGGAAAGGAGGAAGATGGATTATCAAACTGTTGGAGTATGACTTGCACATAAATCCCACCAAGCTGATCAAGGGGCAAGGACTTGCCAAATTGCTATTAGAATCAAACTATAAGGTGCTAGAATTGCATCAGATCTTCACCCAATCAGATACACCCATCATACAGCCTGGACAAGACAACTTACAGGTATTTGAAAAATATTCCTCTTCACCTTGGTATAATAACACCATCTATTTTCTACAACATTTTGAATGTCCACCAGATGTGAAGAAGACAAAGGCCAGGTCTCTCAAATTGAAAGCTATTAAATTCTGCATCTCGAACCAGAACTTGTATTGGAGAGATCCTGCTGGCATCTTGTTAATATGCCTTGATGAAAATGAAGCTAAACAAGTCACGAAAAAGATGCACAAAGGAGTGTGTGGAGGGCATCAGCACTGGAAGGCCACAACGCTCAAGATCCTGAGGGCAAGATATTACTGGCCCACCCTTTTCTCTGATTTGTTTTCCACTGTTAGAGCATGCAATGAATGTTAGATTTTTGCAGGGAAACAAAAGTTACTATCACTGCCCCTGAAACCTATCAATTCCAGTAGTCCGTTTCAACAATGGGGGCTAGACACCATAGGAGAAATAAATCCACCCTCTAGTGGACAACAAAAGTGGATCCTCACTGCCATCGACTACTTCACCAAATGGATTGAGTTTGTGCTCACCAGGAATGCCACTGACAAGGTAATCATGAATTTCCTGGAAACTAATATTTTTTCCAGATTTGGTTGCCCCAGTAAGCTGGTAACAGATAATGCCCAAGCATTCAAGTCCAGAGCCATGATTGACTTATGTGGCAGTCACAACATCTCCTTGACACATTCCACACCCTATTACCCTAAGGGAAATGGCCTGGTAGAATCATCAAACAAGACTCTCATCAGGATCATTAAAAAGTTGTTGACTAAAAGCAAGAAATCCCGGGACTCTAAACTCAAATATTCCTTATGGGCTGACAGGATCAACACTAAGAAGTCTATGGGAACCTCACCATTCTAGCGTGTTTATGGCATAGATGCCATTTTTCCTACTCAGTGCGGTATACCAGTCTTGAAATTCTTGCAGGAGGACATTGAGGAACCTAATGACATCCAAAGGAGAATCTTTCAGATTATAGAAGTTCGACAAAGAAGAGAAGCACTAGATCAGAGGACATAAGCATACCAGAACAAGATCAAATCATCCTTTGATAAGAAAACCAAGAAGGGGATTTTTCAGGAAGGTGATGGTTTTGAGGTGGGATGCTAGAAGGGATGACAAGTCCAAGCACGGTAAATTCGACAACCTTTGGTTTGGCCCTTTTAAGGTGATTGAAGTTTTGGACAACAACACGTTCATCTTGCACAATCTAGATGATATAGAGATCTTTGGAGGCCCAGTAAATGGATGCTTCTTGAAACACTATTTTGTTTGAGAATGGGGGGGAGGCCCCTCTTGTACCATAGACACTTCCTTTATTGTTGTTTTTGATTAGTGAGTTGTGTGTGAATAAAGACTCCATAGCCCAACAAGGCACTAGGGTGTAGTTTCAGTTTTTTTTTTTTAATAAAATGCATGGCCGAGGGACAGTAACAGATACGCAGGGTTGACAGATAGAAACGAGGGTAAGTGATGAAAGGTAAGAGCAATTATCTAATCTCAAGGCACCGATCTACAGTTCTTAGCACCTCACAGGGACAAGCTTTCCCCAGTTGGAGCCAATGTTGTAACCTAGGTCTGCATCCCCTGCCTCTCCTCTCTTTTTCCCTATGCCTTCATCAATTTTTCCTTTTTTCTGGTTGGTTAAGTCAGTTTCCCACTACTGAGTGTCTTGGCCCTTATTCATTTTTGAGTTTTCGTGCATTTCTATTTCTGTTTTTCTGGAAGGATAAAATACATGTCATATTTATTTCGGAATGCTTGCCATCACGTGCACCATTGATTGAGCTCACCGCAGGTCTACCAAGACTTTTCTATGCATAGGAAATGTCCGTGCACACGTTACAACAATCCAGAGTAGCAAATCTCGGGCTTAGACTATGGGAAAAAACAGGTTAATTTTCGATGGCGGAGATCCATCAGGTCAAATAGACCAACGACTCTCGTCCATTAGGGTTCTAGAATCGCGCATGTTTAAATATCAAGTTCGAAGTACTGAGTTCCCAAAGACCCGAAGTCCCGAAGTAAATCTAGACCATCCATTAGAAGGGACACATGGCAATAGATCTTTCGCTTCATAGATTTTCCTTCGGGAGATTTTTCATGCTTCACTTTTGAAACACCCGAAGCCCAAAAGTCCGAAGTGAATCTGGACCATTGATCCCAAGACAACGAGAACCGTCAATCCTTGTAGCAAGTAAATATCACCCGAATCACATATCGTCATCAGATCGACGACCATGCTTCATTGCGGGGACGTAAACTTCTCGAGCGTTAATTTTCCTAAGCGGTCCCGCAATTGGGACCATGGTATTTTTGGAAGGGTACGTGGCAGCTCGTGGTGGATTGTGGGCCCAAAGGCGATCTGGATCCAAACCACCCTCAACAGCTCTCGCAATCACATGCTTGAATGACATCAGATCACCGCGTCACCTCCACGTCACCTTCGCTCATCCCACTCACTACTCTCACTCCTCTCACCATCCAACACTTGTCCTCTCCCATCGCGGGCCCTACCTAACATGGCGACTCCTCAAGAACTGGGACCCCCCCTNGTTCCTCTCGGGTTGTTTTTCAATACCGCCCCCTCTCGCCTTTCACCACCTGTTCTCCACTCACTTCCCAACCTATCTACTCCTCGTCTCCCTATGTGCCACCTGTATCCTTAACTACATGTCACCAACGCCATACTCTCGATACCTCCATCGTATTCACACCTCCTCTCACTTTGGCATCTGTCTTCACACGTCATCTACCCTTGCGTCCATTCATCCCGTCTCCCGATTGGATGCTCGCCTCCACGTCTCCCCTCATGCCCGATGGGCCAACAACCATTCTAGCGAAGCTATTTCACAGGTACAGATGGCATATGACAAGGTCAATACAAAGTGCGCTTGGCTTTCGAAAGCTCAGGCATAGACAGAGAGTTAAGTCTCAGTCATAGGTCTACGCAGATTAGTTTAAGAAACACTTTAGCAAACTCTGCTCATGTAGCTGGTTATCTCCAGTGGCCTCCAACAGCTCGCAGACATGCCATGGTTCAACACAGATCTCTGCTCTGTCACTCCGAGGCCTATTTTCGACCACTCAGTTCCTCCAACACATGCATCAGTTCTGTCACAAAGACATTAGTAGTTTTATTTGATTAAGTCCAACATTTTCCTAGATTAGATGTAAGAGTGGTATTCTGTGTGTGATAAGAACCACTCTTGCTGATTAAGTCTAGTGTCTTAGTAAAGTTAATTATTTGATTTACGAACATTTCCCTAAATTTAGGTCTCAGTCCCCCAAGGACAAGAGCCTCTGCAACTCTTTTAAATAGTTAGGTCGGATTTTTTGAGGAAATAATAGCAATACAACTGACTGGTTGGACCCGTTTTATGCATGGATTAAAGCTCTCTACCCGGTGAACATACTCTTGATGATAGTGTTTCATTCAACTCTTCATGTGTTTTCATTCTTATCTTGAATACAGTTTTTGATTTGTGCAACGTACATTTCATTTCCTTTAAGCTATTGTATGACTTATTTTTACTGATATCCAACCTGTCAAACAACTAATGCTTTGGTGAAGATTTGTTTTTTGCAACTTGTGGGAGTTATTGTGTTTTGATACATGTTTGATGTCTTGAAATGATATTTTAAGTATTGAACTTCTTACAACAGATTATTCATTGAGTAATTTGTTGTTTCCTTATGTTTTCTATTATTTCACTGGTTTGTCATTAATGTGCCATCAACCAAGGAGGGCCCTCATCCATATCATTCTGCCAACCCAACCTTGCCTTTGTCTTGATAGAATATCCCTCTGACCAACCAACAAAAAGTTAAAAGAAACAATCATTCTAAACTGATACGTGGCCTAGCGTTGCCCTTTAGCAGTTAGGTGCAGACCTTAGGACCAACACTCAATATCCCTTGTAGGCCATGGTAAGCATGTGCATAAAAAATTTAATTCATTAGGTATATAAAAACAGAAAGGACAATACCCTTTTTCAAATAAATAACTTTGTAGATATCATGCTTAATGCTGCCAATCAATGCTACCAGAATGTTGTGAAGGATGCAACTTATCAGATGTCATTTCGATCATAGTTTGATGCCTTCTAAAACTGCCATACAACACACTTTCTAGCAATGCAAACAAGTATTTTTTATAAGCCTTTAATATTTTATTCAAACATGTATATTTATTCATAAAATCTCATAGGATGCTAAGAATTATTACCGCTGATCTTAAAACCATGTCTAAAATGATGCCTCAATTGAAACTGATGCCATCCAAAATGCTGAAAGAAATGAGATGCTAAAAATTAATCATTTCATTGTTTTCTCCTAGGGGACCCCAACTATTATATATATATAGGCTTCACAACTCTTTGCGAGCTCTTATAGTAGGTGACGAATCACGAGTCAACATAGGGTCCATATAAATTGATAATTATAAAGACTCTCAAATTCTTTAGAATTGACATTGATAACTATACTTGCAAGCAAAACATTTGTGGAGATTATGTCAATTTTTTAATTCCATCTAGTGACCAATCCACCTGGAAAACCTTCAACGTCCACTGAACGGAAGTCCCATTCCTTAAAAAAAGGTGACAAACAATCTACTGCTTTTGATCCTAAGCACATTGTTTCTTGAATTAATAAAACATCTGGTTGATACACAACTATAAGTCTTTTCGAGCTTGCTATTTAGGGGCATCCTCAACCCCGCTTGAGTTTAGGGGATAAAATGATCATTTCGAAATGGGTTTTAGGGTCTTTTGCTCGAAGGACGAAACTAGGGTTAACTTGGTCTAAAGTTAATCTTCCTTCCAGAACCCTGAAATCTTGCAAAACTTGTTTTTTCAACCTTAACTGATATGAGGATTTTATAATGGGTCTATAGACTTTATTTTGGCCTTCTTTACTTGGTGCTTCATAAGAGAGACCTTTTTGTTAAATTTTCATCCTCATGCTTTAGAGATTCCGAGACTTTCTTCTTGAAACCACCCTTAAGATTCAAAATCGTTTCTTCTTTCCCTAATCCACGCAGAGAAAGATATTCAACCCCTAAAGAATAATTTTGGGTTGTTAATGACTTTGGTATTCCTACTAGGGGAATTTGGGGACTTAGGGTTGCTAAGTCCATAATTTTACATAGAAGGCTATATATATATATAGGAGCCTCATATAATGATTGAAGAAGGCTCTGTTATCGCACAATCTGTACTTTCCCAAAGCCTAAAGGAAAGTAGGCCTAGATTGGTGTAACACAAAGGTGGCCCTGTTGTTCGACAACGCATGTATTCCAATAAAGGACGAACACCTTCAGTAACCACTCACATAACTAGATCAAATATCGACATACCAATTTTTTCACGTGGTAAAACCCCTACAGGGAAACATCCACGACCCCAACCAATGCGGCCACTTGGAACAGTTTATTAATGAAAAAAAAACATATTACAAAGAGATTTTACAAGAGAGTTTCTCACAATCGATCATCGACAAATGACCCTTGATGCTCTTTAAATAGAGATCATGGACCAATCGGGTGTTAAGCCACAAATCAATGGCCGTTAAGATTGAGGAGAGCATGAACCGTTGGATCACTCTATGTCGGGAACATATCGTGATCATCGGATTTCCTAACTATAAATGCATACTAATGCATACTAAAGAAACACACTAAGAAACACACTTTTATCTAACGACATATTAGACCAAGTAGTTCTTAACTAACTCCTAAGTGTCTAAATATCCTAACATCCCCCCTTAAGAACAACTTGGGATAGGATTGAAGGATTTACAATGTTGACA
>JASDQU010818010.1:24669-34709 GCA_032191745.1 Picea mariana
AAAGAAAAGAAAGCTCAGAACCCCTCACCAGTAGCTAAATACCTCATCCCAAAGGTGAGAGAAGTTCTAAAGCCCCCTCCCTCCTTTAAATTTGAGCACGAGATTCAGAAGATCAGAATCCATGTACCCCTTTCAGATCTTGTCAAGCATGAAGATTTCAAAAAATCCCTCTCTAAGCTATTGCAGTCTGAACCATCTGCTCATTTCATAGACTCAGTAAACCTCCAAGACGAAAAGACAACGCTCATATTAGGTCCTATGGTAGAAGATAAATATGACTCATCTCCCCCCTTCTTTACATCACTAAACATAGATGAAAACATGTTGCATAATTGTCTGATGGACTCAGGGGCATCTCATAATCTCATGCCCAAAACTGTTATGGAAGAGCTTGGATTAGAAATCACAAAAGCTTATCATGATTTGTAGTCTTTTGATTCAAGGAGGGTGCAATGTCTTAGGGTTATCAAAGTTCTGGTTGTGACCTTGTTTCATCTTCCCATGAAAAGTTTGGTCATGGATATCGTGGTGGTTGATGTTCCTCCCAAGTTCGGCATGCTTTTATCAAGATATTGGATAAAAATACTTGGGGGAACCTTGCAAATGGACCTCACATTTGCTACCATCCCTGTGTTCAGAGGGTGCAATGTCTTGGGGTCATCAAAGATCTATTTGTGACCTTGTTTCAACTTCCCATGAAAAGTGTGGTCATGGATATCATGGTGGTTGATGTTCCTCCCAAGTTCGTCATTCTTTTATCAAGATATTGGATAAAAAGACTTGGGGGAACCTTGGAAATGGACCTCACATATGCTACCATCCCTATGTTCGAAGGAGAGAATAGGAGACTATACAGAGAAGCTCAGTTGGCCTACATTATTAGTGATGAATCAGACCCCACCAATCATCCTATCTTTTCACTCGATATTGATTTGGGATCTACTTTGTTACAACTCACTGATATTTCCGAAGCTCCTATTGAAATCAGAAAGAAACCCATTTCTTTTCTTGAAATACCTCCCCCAACTACTTCTGTGTGGAAGATGTTCTTCGATGGAGACTCTTCTAGGGAAGGTGTTGGTGCCAGAGTGGGTTTTTTGTCACCTTATCAAGAAGCCATACCTTTGTCCTATGAACTACAATTTGAAGCTACCAACAATGTGGCAGAGTATGAGGCTCTTGTTTTGGGCTTAAGGGCCTTGAAGGACATGTGGATTGAAGAGCTAGCAATATTTGGAGATGCTAAAATAATTGTTCATCAGGTCAAAAATGTTTATTAAGACAAGCACCCTAGGCTTAAGACTTACAGGAATGAGGTGTGGAACCTAATTGACAATTTCTTCTTAGCCTTCAATGTTTCATTTATTCCAAGAGAGGAAAATACTATGGTTGATTCTTTGGCTGCCTTAGCGAGCCATTTCAGGATCCCACTGCAACCTAAGCTCAAGTATGATTTTGAGGTGAGATATAGGCCCTCTGTACCTGATAATATCAAGCATTGGAAGGTGTTCGAGGAAGATCTGGAAATCAGAAAATTTATTGAGTCTGTTGATCAGTTTTTTGCATTACACATTGATCAGGATCATGACTTTGAAGGTGACCCTCACACCAATGTATTTTTAAATAAAATTGTTGATCACCATATTATCCAGCTGCCTAGCAACCACATTCCAAAGGGACTAGTTCCTTTAGAAATATTGTTCGATGAGAACGATGTGGAAGTAAAGTTTAAAGGCCTAATTGAGGATGTTGATCTAGCTAAGTGCAACATTGGTACAGAGGAGGATCCAAAGTTTGTCAAGTTGTCAATCAACCTATCAGGGAAGAAGAGGGCTAGATATGTTGAGCTATTAAAAGAATTTGTTGATGTGCTTGTCTAGACCTATGAAGACCTTAGAAAATACGACAAAACCGTCATTGAGCATAAAATCCCATTGAAAGAGGAGGCCAAACCATTTAGATAGAAATTAAGACAAATAAATCCTATGCTGCTACCTATTATGGAAATGGAGGTAAAGAAGTTGTTGGATGCCCAAATCATCGTCCCTCTGAGATATTCTAAATGGGTGTCCAACCTAGTCCCAACGAGGAAAAATAACGAAGAAATCAAACTCTGTGTCAATTTCAGAAATCTGAACAGAAGCTCCAAGAAGGATAATTACCCTTTGCCAAAGATGGAACACATATTGTAGAGGGTAACAAGTGCATCCAGGATTTCCATGATTGATGGTTTTTCTGGCTACAATCAGATCTTTGTCCTGCCTGAAGACAGAGAAAAGACAACCTTCACCACTCATTGGGGCACATTCATGTGTGCCAAAATGCCCTTTGGATTGATGAATGCAGGAGTAACCTTTCAGTGAGCCATGAAGATAGCCTTCACTGGGGAAAGGGATAAATTTTTGGTCATCTATCTGGATGACATTACAATCTTCTCCATATCTGATAAAGAACATTACTCTCATCTAAGAAAAGTCTTCTTGAAATGTAGAAGGTTTGGTCTCTCCCTCAATCCCAAGAAGTCTTTATTTTCTATGAAAGAGGGAAAATTAATGGGGCACATAGTATCAGGTGAGGGAGTCGGGATTGATCCCAGCAGGGTAGAAGCCATCCAAACCTTGTCACTTCCAATATCCAAGAAGGAGGTTTAGTCTTTCCTGGGCAAAATTATTTTTTTGAGAAGGTTTGTTTCAAATTTTGTTGAATTGGTGAAACACATCACAGCCTGACATAGATGGGAGAAGTAGCAAGTGGATTTCCAAAATCCTTGAATTTGATCTGGAAATAAAACCCACCGAACTAGTTAAAGGCCAAGGTTTAACCAAGATGTTGACTAAATCTAATTGTAAGGATTTGGGGGTTAACTTCGTCCACACTTTCTCAGAAAATCAGTAGGCTGAGTTGTCTAATAAAAGTCCTCAGGACATCCCTCTATTGGCAGAATGTGCCTGTTATAAAGATATTATATATTTTATGCAAGAATTAAGACCCCCTGATGGTATGAGAAAAAGTAAGGCAAGATATTTAAANAAGTAGCAAGTGGATTTCCAAAATCCTTGAATTTGATCTGGAAATAAAACCCACCGAACTAGTTAAAGGCCAAGGTTTAACCAAGATGTTGGTTAAATCTAATTGTAAGGATTTGGGGGTTAACTTCGTCCACACTTTCTCAAAAAATCAGTAGGCTGAGTTGTCTAATAAAAGTCCTCAGGACATCCCTCTATTGGCAGAATGTGCCTGTTATAAAGATATTATATATTTTATGCAAGAATTAAGACCCCCTGATGGTATGAGAAAAAGTAAGGCAAGATATTTAAAGGTCAAAGTAATCAAATATTTCTTCGTTGACTGAGTCTTGTATTAGAGGGACTCTCTGGGTGTGTTTCTGAGATGTTTAGACCCACAAGAGGCTCAAAACATTATATTTGATTTCCATGACAACCTATGTGGGGGACATCATTTCTGGAAAACTACAGCTTACAAAATTCTCAGGGTTGGGTACTACTGGCCTACTCTATTTGCTAATGTATGTGTGAAAATTAGGGCCCGTATCAAATGTCAAAAATTCTCTGGGAAATAGCAACTCAAGTCTCTGCCATTGAAGCCTGTGATAGCTTCAGGGCCCTTCCATCAATGGGGTCTTGACTTATTTGGGGAAATTCATCCCGCTTCAAGTGGTCAACACAGGTGGATCTTAACTTCAACAGATTACTTCACCAAATGGACATAAGCTATCACCACAAGGAGTGATTCTCACAAAGTAATCATTGGTTTTCTTGAAGACATTGTAGAAAGGTTTGGGTTGCCCAAATAGAATCATCATTGATAATGTGGCATCGTTCAAGGCCAAACTGTTGGTTAAGTTTTGCGAGCAGTTCAGAATTGCATTGATAAACTCTACCCCCTATTATCCCCAAGGCAATGGATTAGTAGAGTCCTCCAACAAGAGCCTGATAAAGATCATCAAAATATTGTTAGAGGACAACAAGAAAGCATGGGATTCAAAGCTCAAATTTTCTCCGTGGGTTGATAGAGTGACAACAAAGAGGTCATTGGGTCTCTCTCCTTTCCAATTTGTATATGGGACAGAAGAAGTTTTTCCTTCTCAACTTTCTCTGCCTGTGGAGAAATTATTCCAAGACTGCCATGGCGAGCCTGATGACATGATCAGAATAATTCATCAACTGGTAGAGATGTAGCAGACTAGAGAGAAGATGGCGGACAAATCACATGATCATCAACAAAGGATCAAGGAGGCTTTTGACAGGAAAGTACGAAAAGAGGATTTCCAGCTGGGAGATATAGTACTCAAATGGGATGTGCCTAGACAGGACAAGGGCAAGAATGGAAAATTTTAATCCCTTTGGATCGCCCCCTTCAAGAGTTTTGAGAAATTTCCAAACAATACTTACAGGTTGCAGAATATGGAGGGTGATGAAGTTTTTGATGGCCCTGTAAACGGGAACTTCCTAAAAAAATTGTTTTGTAACAGCGTAGTCGAAATCCCACCATTGTAAATACCATTCATGTTTTATGTTTTAATAGGAGACTCCATAGCCCAAAGCAAAGGCACTGAAACTACATGTTCTTGACATCTCGCAGGGAGCATGCCATCCCCTATGGAGCCAAATGTTATCACATAAACTTGTCAAGGTCTTGCGAGTCTGTGGTTTCTACCTAGGTCTATAATTTTGCCCGTTTTTATTCTTTTTGCAAACCCGATCGTAAGTTTTCCCTCTCATCTTGTAGTTTTTCTTCTGTTTACCTTCACCTGTTTGATAGAACTATTTTTCCTTAGCAACTTGTATGAGAAATGTTGTCCCTAAGTCTTTCTATTTTTCCTAAGGTCAATAACTTCTCTTGTTACCTCTCTCGATGATCCTTTTGTTTTCCCAAGCCCTCAGCCAGTCATCCGAGTAATTTTTCATAGGCCACAGTCGTGATCGCTAAGCACAACACTTAGAGTGGTCTGATATTGACTCAAATAAATCAAGCGAGCAAGATCAGCTTTCAACGGTGAAGATCTTTTAGATGGATAGGATCAATGACCATTGGGTGATCGGGATCATATAGCTGCATCAAGTTTAGTGTCGAACAGAGGTCTGAAATCATGAGGCATATCCTAGCCATTGGTATCGAGAAGGATGCATGGCACAGGATCATCATTTCGCTGACTCGCGGGAAGGAGCAGTAAAAGGCCAGAGTCATGCAAACTTGGGAAACGCAAATTCATGATATGATCTGGGTTATCCATTTCAGAAATACACATGGCGACTTGAAGGTTTGAGCATGGAGCACAACGTGAATTCACGAAACGCAAAATCACGACGCGCCCGAAAGTTGGGCCCATGATCATAGCCCATGGTCATACAGAAGCAGAGCCATAAAGAAAGGGAAAGCACTTGTCAAGTGGCTGGAAGTTAAGGTTGTTCAAGAAACTGATCCTGGCCATCATTTTCAAGGCAAATCCAATCATTGATCCAGATGGGCTATTTCATGATTTTGAGCATTGGGATATTTGAAGGTGAGGGGAGTGAAAACTCCTAAAATGAGAAATTCTGAGTTTTCATATGAGATAAGAATGAGGTCATAGCCCACGGTCCCATGGGTTAAGGAGAAAGGAGTTGCGCAAAGAATCAAAGTTCCCAAGTTGGTCATAGAGAAAGATCTGTGTGGCCTCAAGGTGCCAGAATTGACACAAAGGAATTATGTGTTCGCCTGGAATGTTCATGGGTGTCAGGCCTCATCCTGATCCCAATAAAAATTGTTAATGAGAATGAATAAGGTGGTTGAAACCTCGTTTCACCACATAAATGAAAAACATGGAAAATCTGGTCGTGAAGGGTAGACTGTCAGCCGAAAGTTCCATGTCATGGATTTTCTTGTGAAGCCCATACCGATCCTATCTTGCGTCTGATAGAAGAATGTAGGTGCAATCTGACAGAAGAAGATGCATACGCCAAGCCTTGAATGCAATTACCAAAGTGTGCTTTTGAAGGGAGCAAGTTGTTTTGAGTATAAATACTCATTTTTTATATTTTGTTAGGGTCAATGGTAGAGAAAAGCTCATGTATTGTGAAGTTTTGAATGAAGATTTTGGTTCTCTAGTTATGCCTTTGTAATCTGATATTTCTTGTTTAATGACAGACAACTTCCTTGCTCCCTCTTGTTTCCCTCTCATGCTAAAAGATTTCATGATTGGCTGATTCACGTGAATTATTGTGACTGTATTATGATGAATGTTTGATTATAGTGTTGTTGTAATTCCTTTCAGTTTCTTTGAGACTTGAATTTCAAGAAGAACTTTTGTTTAAGTTTTTCCTCCTAGGCTGTTGGAAGACCTGATGTCCATAGCAGACCTTTACATTTTCTCACCAAAGTCTTCCTCCTACTCATCTTTACTACAACTTACTGACTGAAGTTAAACTAAGACCTCACCTGCTTGTGCATATCGGTCTAGTTTTCCAAGTTAAGATGATATTTTCTTGAAACTGCGCCCATTTGACCTTTTTTATAACGAACCCGTGACATAAAACTATGATGGGTATCGATCTTACCTCTGCCGCAATCCAGAGGTGAATTTCAGTGCTAACAAAAGGAACTATTTTCTAATCCATCATGCATGAAGGAATGAGATTTTGCAGCCGAGGTATCCATGGAAAAGGTAACCGAGGAAGAGGTAATTGGAACAGGGGCCTGAGAAGGCCTAGATTATCCATTCACTTTGATGTTGACTCGCAAGAGTTAGGACAACTATTTTAGGCTGGGTTTTTCAATTGGATTGGGCAAGGAGTGGTACAACCTAGGCCTGAAAGGCCTCCCTTCCAAGTTCCACAAGCCCTTGGTATTCTTGTGCCCCTTCCTCACCCTCCAATGGCTCTGATAAATCTGTTTCCTCCTGGATGCATTTGAGGGATGATTGYTCTCATGTGATTAGMAAGATTAGGMTTAAAGGCTCATCACAACCAAGGGTATATTCAAAGAGATCAAGGGGTGAMAACAACAACAAGGGAAAGATTGTATCTCAAAGTGGAAAATGTGGTTTTTGAGTTTTTATTTTATTTATTGTTGATGACAGTTGACTTCAAAAGTTTTGGACAACATGTTTTTTTTGGATATATGAGTATTGTATTTTTGAAAATAATTTCAAATATCAATGAGATAAATTGTCAAACATGAATGTGATGATGGGAGTCACAAGGAGGGATGTTTTGTTTAATTGACTAAGTTATGTTATGATTGTTAAGAGCAAAAAGAGAGTCACAAGGGGTTCCACCTACTAGTTATTATTTATTTAAAACCCTTATTATGATTTATTACTTTTACCCCTAACTAAAAAGTTGGTTGAGCTTTAGTTAACTTAACTAATGAATTAGTTCAACTACTTCGACCAATTCTAATTTGCTTAAAAGCAAAAGGAAAGGGACGAACAAAGAGAGAATAGAAGGAGAAGCATACTAAGGTTTGCTCTTTGAGTTTTTGTTGAGATAGTTCAGTTTTCATTCATTCCTTAATTGATCATAGGCCTAATTCTTTTTTATGATAACATGGTCTTATTGTAAACAACAACATTTGGGGCTGAATTACATCATTAAGACACTTGTTTTTCAGAGGTGTTGATCTATCTTTGATAGTCTATTTGTGAATTAGTTTTCATAATTGACAAAGGCTATTGTTCAGAGTTGCGTGCGAAGAAATCTGTGGCAAGTTGATCCAGCTTTCAGAGTTCAATTTTTGGTTTTCTGTCAGAGCTTCGTTCGTATGTTTCAATAGGGATGTTTAAGTTTGAATTTGGTCCAAAACTTCTTCATGAAATTACACATAAAGACAATGACTCTTTGATTAATTGGAATGAAATAAAGGATTTCTTTATGTCTCATCGGTCTTGATTATCGATTTGGTGTCTTTACTTGTGTCTCTATATTTATTTCAGCAACTATTATATTCAAAAAATCATATAAATAATGAATTTTCCAAAATATTTTATTTATAAAAAGACTAGCCTAAGAACTTGTAATCAATASTTGTGAGTTAGGATATTAATTTCGATGACTATAAACATAGGGWKATATTCCTGTYTGTTTTTMTTTAGCCAAGMATAATCTAAAAATCCTTGAGTAAGATCATTTCATATATTTTCCTCAACATTTATTTGACAACCATACTAGGGAGATCTTCAATATCTCTCTATTTAATTTKTATGCTTGAATAGCATCRATACATCTTTTTTTCCGATATTGATTCTTTGACTGTTTTATTTCTTAATGACTATGTCTGTTACAAGGCAACCCAATATTGAGCCCATTCTTCAAGATCAGACCAGCATTGCTTTGAATCTGTTTAACACCATTTTAGACACTGCCAATACCCGTGTTGAGCTTAATCATTCATGGGCAGCAATTGAGCGAGATATTAGTTTCCAAGAATGTTGGGAAGCTAGATGAAGACAACCTATAAATCAGAAGTAACCTTCATGTTCCTTCAGTTTTGGCCTTTCTTTGATGTCTTTAGACTCTCGTGTCTCCAAAAGAAGAAGAGGCTTATCACCCAAAATTAATCTTATTGTTGAAATAGGAAGAAACATTGTGTTGTCTGGCCAACAAAGTGCTCTAAGGATAACTTTGTCTAATTCATCCAGTTCGTCTTTGATTCCCTTACCTATCATCTACAAGATGGCATCTAGTGGCAGCTCTAGTGGCACTAGAAGTACTTCCTCTTCTCAGTATTCATCTTCGTCAGTGATTGATAGCTTATATAGCCACCATATCCATGTCCAATCTACTACAAATCACACTAAAGTCATTAAAAAACATGGGTTTTTCCAGTTTGAAGAAGATGCCACAACCACACCATGGAATGTTTCCTCTCCTCTTAACCTAGCACCTGCTACTCATCCACTTCCTAAATTCAAAGAACATCTTCCCAGGTTTTTGGGAAATAACACTGTCACTACAAACGAACACCTGGTGGCATTTTATAATGCTTATCACAACATAGGGGCCAATGACAACAATACTTGCATGCGCTTATTCATCAACCCCTTGGAAGGAAAGGTTGTAGCCGATTTCTTTGACCTTCCTCCTAAGATTATGTCTACTTTGAAGGAGTTAATCTATTGGTTCAGATCCACTTATGCGCAATCCAAAAGCCTAGCTGAGAAGTTACAGGAATACAATAACATCACCTATAAGAATGGTGAGACCATCAAGTCCTTCAACTTGCATTTCACTAAGTTATACAATCGGATCCTTGAACTCATTTGACCTCAGAACCAAGTTGCTTTCATGCATTACTACAATGCATTACCTTCCCCCTACTATCATAGGCTTGAGGAAAAATCCATTGATAATCTCGGTTCCACTCTGCATACTTGTTTAGAGTATGAAGAATAACTTGAAAGAACAGGTCTTCCTCAGGGAGAATCAGTTAAACAGATAGACATGTTTGCCCTCTTATAGCTAGTATAAGATATGAACAGTCGTATGATAGCATATGAGAGAAAAGGGACTGTATCCCCTCTCACCCTTGGAGCTTCATCCTCTTTTGCACCTCCCATTAGAAACCCAATTGAAAATAATTTTTATCCTAAAGCTATCTTGCCTCGAAGTTGGTATAAATTTTGCGAGGAACACCACATGGAAGCAACATGTTGTTAAAAAACCAGGACCGCGGAGAAATAAAATAAAACAAATGTGGAAAACAAAACACAGAAGATACACAATACAAGAGAGACACAGATTTACGTGGTTCACCCAGTGTCGGATACGTCCACCAAAGAAATTTCCAGGTCATTCCTTTATTATTATCCAGCAAATGAAGGGATACAACCTATAGCAAAACTAGTTGTAACTTCCTCTTCTTTCTCTCACAGTCTCCTCTCTCAGAATACAATATTCACCGTAACCATAACCATAATACATTTCCCTCATAAAAGAGGGTTTCCTTCTTGGGAAAAAAAACCTAACATAATCTCTACAGTTAGATCTGTGACCTTATAATGAACGGTCCAGATTTACAATGAAATTACAATATACATTTAC
>JASDQU010818011.1:0-11358 GCA_032191745.1 Picea mariana
CATAAATATTTAGAGATGTTGCAAGAGAGACAACAATATAACAGAGATATAGTGGAAATAAAACAAGAGTCACATATATACAGTAATACACAATTTCTATTAACGAAATAAATGTATAGAGACTGTAAAATACAGAGTGAGACTCACTAGAATGGTGGTAGCTTATCTCTGAGAAGAGATGTGACGGATACTCACATCCGTGAGAACATGATTATTAAAATGAGGCTCTAAGGGCCTTTTTAACATAATTAAAATCCAAAACCCTAACCCCGGAAGATGAAAATCCAAAAGGTTTGTGAGCCCCGATGGGGGTAGTTGATACATCAACATCCAAGGGGCGTAACTTTTGCATATGATCTCCGTTTGGGGCGATCAATAGCTCGTTTGAAAGATCTATCCTAGAAATACAAATTTTGGGTGAGAAACATGATCTATGATCCATGTTGCTCCCCGTTTTCTCAAAAAAACATCATTTAGGGCCTCAAAATGGCCTCGGAAGTTAAAAACTGCTAAAAATAGTAAATTACCAAAATTGCCAAAAACATGTTTTGGGCCAGTTGGAGAAGGTGGGTGGCCACCGATATCCACCTGGATCATGATTTCATGTAATTATATTAACCCTATCTTTGGGTTGTTTGGGTGGTTGTTCTATGTTCTTGGTTCATCTTCCTCACTCTATCTAATTTATGTGCTCTTGGGTTGAGCATGGAAACAAATGGTAGGAGGAGGAGAGCCATTGCTAGATGGTTGTAATAAATTAATGATCATTCTAGGTGGGAATGGATGCCTATGGGCATGATATTGATGGTAGTTATGATTGAATTGTTCGCAACTGATAATCATTGGAGTTTCCAGCATGGATATCTCCTGACCAGTAGCATTGGATCCCTAGAGAGAAATGGAACAACCTGAGGAACTACATGGCAGAGAAAGGGGTTCATTTTTTGGGGTTGTGTAGGCTGAAGGGGAAAGAGAGATGGAAATTAGGATTGTTGTGTGGTTAGGAAATATTGAGAGATAATTAGCCAACTATTGTGTGTTTTAGATTTGTCCTAGGACCCATCCTCGTGGGTTCATAGCCCTGGATCAGGGGTGACCTGTTGTTGATAATTGGAACAATAGTGTCTATGGTTGGGAGGAATGTCCTTGGTATGAAACTAGTTGGTGATGGTTTAATTAAATATAAGTTCTCTTTGTGTTTTATGTATATTTATATTCCACTATGTATTATTATTATTATCTCTTAGAGATGTATTTATAATGTGCCTTCTTGCTGGTTATTGATGTGCATGGAACACTGTTTATCTCTTTTATGTTTTAGCATGAATCTTGATTATTTGCATGTGTGGTTATTGCATTCTTTCATGATTTATTTCGAATTAATTATTACCAGAATTCGAGATCAGTTAAAGAAGTGCATTTTGAGGTAGCATGCGAAGCCTGGGGGTGGTTGGGTATGTTACAAATTAGTATCAGAGCTTTTGGTTGAAACACCAGACTGTTGTGGGTTGGAACTATTGGACATCGTATTTTCATTAGGAAATAATATGTCTTTGAGATCCTAAATCTCAGGAAACAAAGTTCCTTAAGGAAGTTCTATTGGGATGCAATTCACAACAAGTCAACTCTAGAAACACGTTTAGAAGTGTGAGGAAACTGTGTTACATTCCAAGTGTTGGAAAATTATTTTTCTTTGATTTCAACCATGGAAAAAAGTATGCAGAAGACCATGCAAGAGGAAATAAAATCTCAGGAGAAAGAGCATTACAAAAGTCACACAGAATCTAGAGAGTAATGCAAATAGGGATCCTCTGTAAAGGATCATGGAATCATGACAGTTAGATTGGGATCCATATAAGCAAGAGTTGTTAAATATAATTGAGAAATTTCGGGTATAACCAGAGCCATCAGATATAACTGATAGATCGTCAACCGTTGATCGAGACCAAGTAGGAGATAAAACGTTTCGGGACTCCAGAACTTTGCCACTTCGGAAATTATTGGAGAGAAGGTAAAGGCATGAAATCTTGAAGTCGTAAAACCTCGAAATTCCACCAACCGTTCGATCGAGGGAATAATTAAAGAGTGATGTGAGCCGTTAAATCAAAAGTGGAATGATAGTTTAAGTTTTAGGACTCTGGAACTTCTCCACTTCGGAGATTACTGGAGACTAGGAAAAGCTACGAAGTTCCGAAGCCACAAAGTGCAAAGACAAAGTCACAAAATCATGAAGTCTATCAAGTATGGAGTAGAGGAATGTGGACCACACATTTGGATGATGACATGTCATATACCACGTGGAAAAGGGTCCATATGGGGATAGGTTTCACATGAATCCAATGCCTTTTGGAACCCAACATGTCCATTTCTGAGTGACACATGGAACTTATACCATGGGTCCACATCACCATAGGTTACATCATCATGCCATGTCGTCTCCAAGATTATGGCCTCCGGGAATGTCCAACTTCTTCTCCCAGCAAAAGTGTCAAAGGACGAAGTCACGAAATCACATGGGTCATTGATCTAACACCCTTTATAATTTATCGTGTCCATTAGATCAAGCAGTGGAAGGATAGGATAAGCCACAATATTCCAAAGTGTCGGAGTAATGGAATCACGTAGACCACCCAGATAATATCCCTCCAAAAATTGTTTCAATTGTTAGATCAAGCAGTGGAAGGATGATGTAAGAACTTTGGTAGGTATAACTCCGGGGGAGCTAAACAACTTGAGAGTTGTAATATTCCAGAGTCCCAGAGTGTCGAAGTCCCAAAATAAATAAGAATCATCCATCTCAAAACTTGATTAATTCATAGTCGTTGGATTAAGCTAGTTGAAGGATAGCATAATCAGAGGTGTTAACCAATGGTAAGAGGTCATCGTCACTTTATGACCACTTTAGCAGGTATAATTCCAGGGGAGTTGAATAGCATGAGAGTTTTAATATCCCAGAGTCCTGGAGTGACGAAAACCCTAAATAAATAAGGACCATCCATATCAACACCTGATTAAGTCATGATTGTTGATTTCATTGAAGTCTCCAGATGAGAAAATATCGTCTAGTCAACGATATATTAAATCTCAACCTTGCAATCTACTAGTGGAGATAATATAAGTACTTCGGTGAAGTGTACTTTAGGAAGTATTACTCTGGAATATTGTAATAATTTTGAAGTCTAGAGGACTTGGTTCTAGCACTGGTCTCATGTTAAGGTAAAGGGGTTGATCAAAGGCCCAAACAATCATCCAATGAAAAGGACGATTCGACGGTTGTGTTTTAATCAACCGTTGAGATCAACGGTCCGCACATCTCAACATGTTGGCATGTTAGCATCTTTTCCACTGTGCACATTAATACTAGGATGACACATCATCAAATCATCTTACGGTCCATATTTAAAGTGCGTAACCTCCAGAAAATTAACGATCAAGAAAATTGAATTTGCGCTATGGATCTCCGCCATTGTATCTTATATTGAACACGATCAATGGTGTTGGTTTCATTTGATGCTCCTAAATCAAATGAACCATTAGATCAAGCAATGGAAGGATGACGTAAGAACTTTGGTAGGTATAACTCTGGGAGAGGTAAACAACTTGAGAGATGTAATATCCCAGAGTCCTAGAGTGTCGAAGTCCCAAAATAAATAAGAATTGTCCATCTCAAAACTTGATTAAGTCATAGTCATTGGATTAAGCTAGTTGAAGGATAGCGTAAGCGGAGGTGTTAACCAATGGTAAGTGGTCATCGTCACTTTATGACCACTTCAGCAAGTATAACTCTGAGGGAGTTGAACAACATGAGATTTGTAATATCCCAGATTCCTAGAGTAACGAAGACCCTAAATAAATAAGGACCATCCATCTCAACACCTGATTAATTCATGATTATTGATTTTGTTGAAGTCTCCAGATGAGCCAATATCGTCTAGTCAATGGGATATTAAATCTCAACCTTCCAATCTACTAGTGGAGATAATATAAGTACTTCGGTGAAGTGTACTTTGGGAAGCATTACTCTGGAAGATTGCAAGAATGTCGAATTTCAGAGGACCTGGTTCTAGCACTGGTCTCGTGATAAGGTAAAGTGGTTGATCAAATGCCCAAACAATTGCCCAATGAAAAGGACGATCCGATGGTTGTGTTTTAATCAACCATTGAGATCAATGGTCTGCACATCTCAACATGGTGGCATGTTAGCATCTTCTCCACCGCGCACGTTAATCCTGGGATGACACATCACCAAATCATCTTAAGGTACATATTTAAAGTGCATAACCTCCAAAAAATTAACGATCAATAAAATTTAATTTGCACCATGGATATCCACCATTGTATATTATATTGAACATGATAAATGGTGTTGGTTTCATTTGATGCTCCTGCATCAGTGGGACAATCAAGAGAAAAGCGCTAAAGGAACATCACTTAGAGTTGATAAGCCCATGGTTTCGAGCGTGGTCACAAGGAAAGTGGATTGAAGGAAGCACATGTGAAAAATTCAAATTATATACCAGTTGAAAAGGCTTGTGGAATAATTTGACAAGATTGTCATGCAACAATTCCATTGTCTCTACAAGATATGCTTTGCACAAAAAAGGTGAAAGTGACTTTTTGAGGAAGCCATAAATTTCATCTCAGAGATTGGATTGGGGCATGGGAATAATCATTATAAAGATGATTCATAGGAGAATAACATTGAATTTTTATAATTTGGAGAATGATAATATATTTATTCATGAATTGAGCATAAAAAGGACCTGTAGCATTGTTTGGAAAAATGTTTATAATATGCATAATTCTAACAAAATGGTTGTTTGCACATTTTGTAGAATTAGAAGTATAAGTAGATAATTTAAAGTCTAGAATTGGATATTAGAGTCATGGAAGCATGATAGATCTTACTAAAGTTGGATGAGAAAATAAAGGGCTATAAGGAAAGTAACAAAAACTGGATAAAGAACTCGAGAACAATAGAACAAAAGGATTATTATTTAGCTGCTACAGAGTGTGAATAAATTGCACGTACAACAAAAGCAAGGATCCTCACATAGGACATGAAGCTAGCAGGTGAATAATTTCATTAATGGTATTATAAAATAAAAAGTAAGTCTCCATAGCATTGAAGGTAGAGAGGTGTAGATAGTTTCAAGCTTGATGTAAAAGAGAATAAGGAGCTTAGGAGATGAGGTGTGAATAATCTTTATGTTCCAAGCATAGGAGTTTTTGGAAAGGAATTTATAGCTATGATTTAGCTACATGTATAAAAGTACTCATATAAATAAAACCACTTTTGATATCAGAGTTCACATCAGAAGAAAAATACCAATGCAAATAAATTGGAGATAGAAAAATGAATGCTCCTTCACTTGAAAAGTGCCACTGAATGAAAATAGACTTCCATTAGAAATGGTATTATGTGTGAAAGGTATGGTTTCACAGGGAAATGTTAAATGAAGTAATCTGATGGACAACTAGGAGTAATTATATTGGTTCAAGAATGTTGTGGTAGTAGAGTGATGGAATGTTCTAAGCTACTTCATTCCAAGGTTTTGGAATGCTTCATAAAGGTAAATTTTGGATATGATCGTCTAAAAAAAGTTGTTGCAAATAGAACACCTCGATTGGACTATAGAATGGCCAAGTGAGACTTGGATGGAAAGTGTTCAGACCATGGAACAATAGTGCATAGGAGTAGAGTGGGATAACAGAGCTTACGGAAGTTGGATGAGGCAATAAAGGGATACATGGAAATTAACAAAAAGTGGATAAATAACTTGAGAATAGAAGAACAAAAGGATTATTATTTAGCTGCTACATAATGTGAATAAATTGTAGGTACAATAAAAGAAAGGATTCTCACATAGGACATGAATCTAGCAGGTGAATAATGTCATTAATGGGCTTAGAAAAGGAAAAGTAAGTCTCCATAGCATTGAAGGTAGAGAGGTGTAGATAGTTGCAAGCTTGATGTGAAAGAGAACAAGGAGCTTAGGAGATGAGGTTTGGAAAATATCTATGTTCCAAGAAAAAGAGTTACTGGGAAGGATTTTATAGATATGATTTAACTACATGTCTAAAAGTACTCATATCAAGAAATCCATTTTTGATATCAGATTCCACAGTGGAAGCATAATACTGATGCAAATAAATTGGAGATATAAAAATGAATGCTCCTTCACTTGAAAAGTGCCACTGAATGAAAATAGACTTCCATTGGAAATGGTATTAAGTGTGAAAGGTATGGTTTCACAGAGACATGTTAAATGAAGTAATCTAATGAAAAACTAGGAGTAATAGTATTGATTCAAGAATGGTGTGGTAGTAGAGTGATGAAATGTTTTGAGCTACTTCATTCCAAGGTTCTGGAATGTTTCATAAAGGTAAATTTTGGATATGATTACCTAACAGAGGTTGTTGCAAATAGAAAATCTCAATTGGATTGCAGAATGGCCAAGTGGGACTTGTATGTAAAGTGTTCATACCATGGAACAATAGTGCATAGGAGAAGAGTGGGAACCCACAAGGCATCAAGGATTTGAAGAAATTCAAGGACAACTAGCTACAACATAAATAAATAAATAATAAGTGAGAAACATAAATGCACTGTAGTGCATGATGCATACAATGAAGTTAGAACGAATATGCATTAGTAGGCATGATGATAGTGAATTCTTGGTGCATATGGATCTGCATTGGGAATATGTACATGTTGGATATGCATATGGCATGCTTGTGGAATTAGAATAGCTTGTTGTTATATACATGCAATATTGATGTTATATTGAGTATGACTAATGATGGATTATGTATTCAAGAAAAAAAAAATAGCATGGTTAAGAGGTGGATGTTACTGCTACATATGAATTCCATCTATGAGAAGACCCATGAGGATTGTATTAATGGTGATCAAAAGGATGGAGGATGAAGCCTACAAGATTCTACAAATGCCAACTAATAAAATAACATCAAGTAGGTTTATAACAACCATGAAGGTATGCATTTGACTTCTTCCAATATTCAAGGGAATTGAGGTAAGGATTCCCTGAGTTAAATTTCCAAGATTTAAATTGATATGTAGTGGTCGAAGGCCTATAGCATGTAAATGTTGTTGATGCTAGAATGCATTTAGATAAAATTTGGTTGTATATTTTTTTATGATTTCTTATGAGATCATAACCAAGTGAAGTCAAGAGACATACTCTTGATATAATAATAAATATCCATAGACCTAGTCATGTGTGAGACCATGAGATGGTTGGATATGGAAGGGATATAGTGGTCTGCAGTTGTTCAATGATATCTACTGTATATCTGATGTTTGGAATGCAACCTATTTTTTGACACTGAAAAGAAATTAAGAATTATATTCTTGGTGTTGTGTTTGGGTTGAAAAGGAAGGTATCCAAATAGTCAGGCAAGGAGTAGGAAGTTTATGGATGATGTGTTGAGGCATTCACCAGACCTTCCAACTACCCTTGGTGAATGCATGACATATTTATGTGGTATTATGTAGTCAATGGAGGGATTCATTGTGTAAATGTGGCCATGTGTATTGGCACATTGATTGTTATTTTATTTAGTAATTAATTGTTGCATTATTAAAAGTGTGTGGTGTTGAAAATACATAATGGTGGATAGTTGCATTATCTTTAATATGAATACCAGCTGAAGGTGATTGTATTGTTGTTGTTACAATTCTGAGATCACTTTTGGAGCTCTTGGAAATGTTACAAGTGGTATTAAAGGAATTCTTGAATGCATGTATATATTATATGGCATAGAAATAATTATGCTAATAGTTGAAATGATGTGAGTATCTCTAAATCATGAAGTTAAGAACACTTCAGTAGCTATTAGATATTGTAACAAGAAAGTTGCAAGTTAAAGTAGTCAAATAATGATGAATTATGGAAAATCTATATTGAGAGAACCGAGTAATAAAAATATTTTTGGATAGAAGAAAGAAAATATTGGTTCATAATATCATTACATTCAATCGTTGAATTCAATTTGATGTCAAGAATGGATGTAAGTGATTGAATTGTAGATGTAAACAATTCTGATATCACTTTGTGAATTCTTTTTTTAATTGTTTCCATATATATATATATATATATATTGTACATGAGATATTGATAGTTTGTTTGGCTGAGTGAAAGTTGAAGAAATTGCATCAATAATGGTCTTGGATATGGAAAACATGTAATCCCATAAGAAAGACTTATATCTACACCTATAGAGCCAAACATTATGAGCGGAAAATTCATGCCTGGAAATTTGTTTTTCCTGTATAAAATAGATTTCAAAAATTAATAGTTACAAATTGTTATGATATGCTAACAATTGGTTTGGTTGACTGAAGGTTGAGGAAATTGCAGGAATAATGGTCTTTGGGTATGGTACTATTTTAATCCATAATAAAGATTGATTCCTTCTACTGCAAGAGCCAAACAAATTATGAGCAGGAAGCTTCATGCTTGGAAAAGTTTGTTTTCATGTATAAAATAGATGGACATTTATAATTGAAAATTGTTATAATGATATCTCATGATGATTGTATGTCTATAATACATATGAGATGTTGGCTATGGAAGTTGGAAGCTCGAGAAAAAGAAGAACTAGAAGTAAATATAGCTCAATTATGAAGGCATGGAATGAAAAAACAACGTTGAATGGACTTGTTGCAGCCGGGGTTCTTGAAGCTGCAACTCTAAAACTTCCTGTTTAATTGCACTGGAGCCCTGGAGAGAAGTGGAAAATCCTGAGGGACTGCATGGCAGAGAAAGGTGTTCATTTCTTTGGGTTGTGTGGGATGATAGGGAAGGAGATCGTGTTGGTTGGAACTATTTCCATAAATATAAATTATGAAGATCATTATGCATGTTTTGGTTCGTAGTGCCTATGTATGCATGTTTTCTTTTAGGCTAGAGTGCCTATGTATATAATCATTTGGTTGAACTTCCTGTGCAGAGTAAATACAGAGTGCCTAGAATTGTAAGATTATTAGTATGGTGTTGTGAATTAAGAGTGGTGCCAAAATAAGGGGATGGGGGTGTAACACCCTGAGTTTTGATCCCTATGAACTAGAATTATTTTGTAAATGTGACTTAAGCTAGTGAGTAGGTAATGTTGGAAAGGGGCTAGAGTGTCTAGAAATGCAATACATCTATATATATTAATAAAATACATCGTTGGCTGCAAGATGGATAAGGACAAGAGATAGGGCGCTATGATTCCACAAGAGAGCGGGCTTAAGGAAATGAATCTTTTATTATATTTTATTTACCAATAATTGATTTTAAGAAAAAAACTAGTTACATGAGCTTCTTCGATAGGTCATGGGGTTCTTGATTTCATGTAATTATATTAACCTTGTCTTTGGGTTGTTTTGGGGATTGTTATTTTTTCTTGGTTCATCTTCCTCACTCTAGATAATTCGTGTTCTCTTGGGTTGAGCATGGAAACATATGGCAGGAGGAGGAGAGCCATTTCTAGATGGATGCAATAAATTAGTGATTATTCCAGGTGGCAATGGATGCTTATGGGAATGAGATTGATGGTTTTTCTGACTGAATTGTTTACAACTGATAATCCTTGGAGTTTCCATCATGGAGATTCCCTGACCAGTAGAACTAGATCCCTGGAGAGAAATGGAACATCCCGAGGGACTGCATGGTAAAGAAAGGGGTTGATTTCTTTTGGTTATGTAGGTTGAAGGGGAAAGAAATATGGAAATTAGGATTGTTGTGTGGTTGGGAAAACCTGAGAGCTAATTAGCCAATTGTTGTGTGTTTTAGATTTTACCTGGGACCTGTCCTCATGGATTCATATCCCTAGCTTGGGGGTGACTTTTTTTTTAGAATTAGAACAATAGTATCTATGGTTGGAAGGAACGTCCTTATTCTGTAGCCAGTTGGTGATGGTTTAATTAAGGATAAGTTATCTCTTTGTTTTTTTGTATATTTATATTCCATTGTGTATTATTATTATTATCTCTGAGAGATGCATTTATAATGTGCTTTCTTGTTGGCTATTGTTGTGCATGGAACACTGTTTATCTCTTTTATGTTTTAGCATGAATCTTGATTATTTTCATGTGTGGTTAAGGGTTAGTGCCTGGTCAGCGGAGGTTAAGGGTTAGTGCCTCGTCAGCAGGCCTATTCCACCAACCAAGGAATGTATGACCAGGAGCCGAAGACCAAGGGCTAAGCATTAGGGGGGCTACTCTGATCCAGCGTCGAGACATATGGAATCCCACACGACCAAGAGCCAAAAGACTAGGGGCACGATGCTGTTGGAGGCCTAACGCTCAGCCACTTGGCTTCCCATATGACAGGGGATGAAGGAAAAAGGGTGAGTGCCAATATTTGATGCAAAGTGGGGTTTTAAACTATATATTAATATTTTTTAATATATTTAGGCCTGTTTAATGGGAGTTTTCCCATTTTTTGGAGGATCTAGTGCCCAGATTGAGGCCAACAATTGGGAGGAAGTTGAGATTTGATTCCCAACATAATTTATATTTAAACCAATCCTTTTTTAAAGTTCAGAAAAGGATAATGATGAAGAATTTGTGAATTCCAAGCCATTTTTATGCAAGTAATCTAGAAGAGTAGTTGAGCTTTGGAGGCCATTTCTGGGAGTTCTACTCCACCTTTTTCAATTTTGTCTTTTGCATTAGGTTCCTGAGATAGAGAAGAACACAATTGATTCAATTAGAGACTTATATGATTTAATTTTGATGTATTTTTAGATAATTGAAGATTAATAAAGAAGCCCCCCCCCACTAAGACAAATGCCTGGAGACAGATTTGTTGAACTATGTTATCAACTTACGGTGTGTTAAATTTGCTTATGGTTTGTTGTATTTACTTCTTATGTGTTGAAAATTATCTTCTTAAGATTCTTCTCCTTCTTATTAAGTATTAACTGGTAAAATTTTACATGCAACATACTTAACCATAATCATTTAAAAAATCATTCCAAACCAATATTGTAAAAAAAATACGTAAATGTAATTCAAATTATATAATGATAATCATACAAGAGATTAATTGGTTTATTATGGTTGTCAAGAAAAGGTACAAGAATGATTTGTTATGTACAATAAGTGATTAATAAACACTACATGCATACAATATAAGTTATTTAATATGTAATGGTTATCTTCCATAGAATACAACTTGTATAGAGAACAAAAATAATATTCTTTAAATATAACAAGAAGTATGTATAGGAAGAAATTAATGCATGAAAAGTTATAATATGAAAGAGTGCAGTGACAACCAAGCGTGGTATTAAAGTAGTAGGGTACATTACTTTAAATAAATACTAAGTAGACTATGCAAACTA
>JASDQU010818011.1:11445-35709 GCA_032191745.1 Picea mariana
TATATATATATCATAGCTTTTAATTTAGAAAAATTCAAGGTTTTGTTTTTGAAACCTTAGACCAAAGTCAAGGTTGTATGGAAATAGATAATAATAAAATAAAATGGGAGTATTTTATTCATAAAAACAAACCCTCACCCTATTGTTAGGTTCTAGGTATTCCATACACAACTGTGTAAATAAAAGCACCAGAATCATCAACATAACTGTTAGATGGGAGTTTACCTTAACAATCTGTAACAAAAAAAGTAGTTACCAACTAAGAACGAAGAGTTAAAATAATACAGGAGGCTCATATAAGTAACCCTTCACCATATACAAAACCCAATGGATGAATAAATGTCTCAACGTTTAACCCGTAAATGATACCACCCATGGTCAAATTCTCTATCATTATTTATAGAACAAACTTAGTGGGTTGTTAAACTAAATGAGTACCTGCAACCGCGGCTTCTTGAGATAAATTACAACCAAGGGTTATAGGTAATCCTACACAGAGTAGGGTACAATGTTAGAATCATGACCACATGATATATAAAATCATATGCAAATGAAGAATGGAAAACGAACTAAAATTTACCTTAGGGCTGGAATAATTCGTTGAGTTTCTCAACACATGACATCATTTACATGACATCATTGTATTTGTTACAAAGTGGATCTGCAAGTAACCAGGAGATTGAGAATGACGCTCTCACTAAGAAAAAGAATCATGATATTTTCTGATAAAAACAATGTTCAAATTGTGATGTTGTTCTAGAGAGAAAACGTCAGGGCACGAGTCTAAGAGCTGCCATTCGAGAGTTGTCAACATTATTTATTATTTTACCTTTAGGAAAATAATATCAATGCTTTACCAGAACATTGTTTTGGTAAATACCGGCTCTGTTAACTTTGGTCGACCTAAATAGGAAATATACATTTAGCTTCCAGAAATAATAATAAAAAATATATATATTACACCAGAGGAAAATCATATAGTGAACGCTGGATTATAGAGAAGGATCATTAGCAAAATCCAATAGTGAGGTCGACCCTTCTAGTGGTCAACCTCTCGAGTTGGTATCATTATAAATAAATAACACCAGTAGTGGCGAGACCAAAGACAAGAATTGTTAGAATACATTTCGCTGTGTAACTCACACATTTCTGCAAACTTGTTTTAATACTGTGTTTTTTAATTTAATGACATAACTGTGCTTATTAAGCTTGTGATTTACTGTTGAGGAGTAGCCACGACCTGTTGGGGGCCCACGAGTGGTCTGGGTGAATACTTAGATAGATAGATTTCATAATTCAATTGTGTAGTTATCATTCACTTCATTTCCCTGTTATATGTGTTTTGTCATTTTAAATGCTATGTGTTTGATGTTCATCATTTAATTCTTTAAATTCTCTTTTGTAGGTTGCTTGTAGGAGATAGTTGTCGATTATGCTGTGTGTGAATGGCTTGCAAGTTATTAACTTTGTTTGTGTGTTAAAAGTTAAATTGAAACAGAGAAGTCTTTAAATTAGTTTCATAAATAGTTTCTTTTGCAAGTTTCTATGGATTAATAGTTGTGAGTTTTGTTAATTGATTTAATTTTTGGTTTTAGTTATGATTTCATGAATCCATTTCGTTTATCAATCTTGTTTTAGTGTACTAGAGTAGAAGTAGGTTTTGGATTATATTTTTATAAGCATTCTAGTTTGCAATCTGAGTTTTTAATGACATATTTAAGCTTAGTTTAATTTCTGAAATCTCAGTTTTATATTAGAGTTATGATTTTAATTAGAAGTTTGTATTTAAATTAAGTTTTTAATCATAAGTTTATAGCCTTGTGAATTTACTTGAGTTAGCATAACAGTGCATTTGAATTAAGTATAATAGTGTTTTCTTATCATCGATAATTGATGCATGAAATTGAGAGATCACATGGATTTTCCGGATAGTTAATATTTCTTCTATGATGACTAATCTTTTGTTAGATTGCTTGATTCATACTTTTCATTTCTCCATAGAAGTTAATATTGAATTCATTCCTCTTGAGCTATCACTAATCGTGATGTTATTAGGCACCAAAGACATAATCATCATCTTTGAGTTTCCTGTTATTACAGATTAAGAATAGTTTTTGGTTAATTTTTTAATACTATCATAATGCTTTTGACTAAGTAGGTTAAGATTTCTCTTTGCAGATTAGAAATGATTATGTGTTTTGTCTTAAGAATAGAGTTTACTTGCTGAATAGTTTTGATTAGTTTACTTGCTGAATAAGTTTTAATAGGTTAGTTGTTTGATTGTTTACTTGCTTACTTGTTGATGCTCATTAGATTGAATAGATTAACTTGTTGTTGCTATTTCTCATTAAATTGAATAGATTGAATAAATTACTTATCATTGCTCATTAGATTAGATAGGTTAACTTGTTCAAAGTAGGGTTTTTATATGCTTCCTTAGGAATAGTCCATCGATCCATTGTTTAAAAGTTGCTTAGGGTAAATAGTTCAAGTTCTTTAATAGGGTTTTCTAAATGATAGTCTTTTCTTAAGTATATTAACCCTTAGCTAAACCATCTCCTTTGTTAGATCATACTTCCTCTAGATTTTATTCCTTGGCACATATAGTGCTACAAATCTAAGTTTACTTACCCCAGGTTGAGAATTTAATTGAGGGATTTAGTGCATATAGAACACCCATCATTTTTGGCACCGTTGCCTGGAGCTGTCTCAAAGTAGGAAATAATTAGGAGATAGATCATTTTCGAACCTTAGCATTAGTTTGGTGGCAGGGGAAATTTAAGATGAGAGGTAAGAACCTACACATCTATTATAGCAGGTTCCCCCAAACCTAATGGTATTTTTTCTTTTTTGTTTTCTTTCATGAATAGACCTAGAGACCCAAAGGGAAGATACATTAAAACCAAATCAAACCTTTCAACTAAGGTTCCTTCTGACCTTTTTGGGGGAAGGAATAGTCCACTCATAATCTCCGCAGATCGATACCGAAAAGTAGGGGCTAGTTCAACCCAAAGAAATAAAGCAGCCTCTGAAGAGACTAAAATAGGGAGCACCATAAAACAGAAAATTGAAGCATCAATAATAGTGGGACATGAGACAATACCACTCAAGCCTCCAATAGAACCAACCAACACAACATTTGTTTTTTCACCACCATCAAGAGACCCTAACTTTGTAGACATCATAGACCCTGAACAGGTGAATACTTTGTTTGGTAGTTCAACCCATATAATTGTTTCTCAAATTGAAACAAAAACTTTGGCACCAATAATATCAACCGGCTCGAGTAGAGTCCCAGACATCCAAGCAGTTGGAAGACCTTCCCATCAAAGGGATACCTTTCTTAGAAAATAACCTTGGGATACTGTGTTATCTTCAGGGATAAAACCATCTAGGTACTCTCTTTTTGGAAACCAAACCAGCATGGATGATCAGGAGGATCACAACCATGTAAGACACGAGGAGGGAGACGAAGAGACACTACATAAAATGTCAATATGAAAATATTCCCCTCTTGGCACTATCCACCTTTTATGGTAAAAACAATGAAGACCTGGATCCCTTCATATTTGAGTTCGACATCTTGTGCAGGAGCTACAACTACTTACAAGATGCCCAGAAACTAAAACTCTTTCCTGCCGCCCTCGAGGACTTTGCACTAAGATGGTTCATGGGGTTGGGAGATTCTAGTATTAGGTCTTGGGAAGCCATGAAAGATATATTTCTTAAGAAATGCTAAGATTACTACAAGTCCAAGGATTCTAGTAATGATATTTTCAAAATACAAGAGTTAGAGGATGAGAATCTCAAGGATTATATGGAACAATTTGCTTATATCTCTCAGAAATCAAAGTACCATGACCTTCCAAATGATGCAGTCTGGGCCCTTTTCCTTAAAGGAATTTCGAAATAATACCTAGATATACTTAACCTGGTGGCATCAAGTGACATCTCCCATAAACCATTTGTCAAAATATTTGAAATTTGTAAGAATTACTCGAGGAGTAGAGATAAAACATGGAAGAACATTCAAGATACTTATAGTATAAACTTAAAACCAGTTAGTTCAGGTGGTATCACAAGGGTAGAGATATGGAACCTCTTAAAGAACTTCAAAACAGATATATTAAGCACAATAGGTTCCCAGTTGGACAACCTAAAGATTAAAAAGAAATAGGAGAAGGAAAATGCGACAATGAGCATATTTTGCCCAAGATGCAGGAGGAAGCATTCCTCCCCATTAGATAATATTTTAGTTTTTGGATTCTGCACTGAGGACCACTCAATTGAAAGGTACCCATCATTGCCCAATTTGTTAGCTGAAGTGGGGATCTTGGGGAGTCCTTTTATGCACCTAAGAGGCCATGGCAGCCTAGTAATTAGCCTACATACTTGGATCTATAGCCTCAAGTTCCACCCTATTATCAACAACCAAAATAGTGGAACTCACCGAGTTGGAAAAACTGGTCTACACAATATCACCATCCTTGGCTTCAAGTATGGAGAGGAGGGCATAACCAAGGGAATCCTCAAGATACACCTATCATGATGCCTAACCATACTTACCCTCAGTTTCCTCCAAACATCCCATAACTTCTACCATGTTTTGTCCCACCACCTTTACCTCCTATTCCACAACAATACCAAAATGCAAGCTCCCCAAGACCAACATTATTACTGACACAACCAGTGCCCAATCCCAATAATAATCCCACTCAACCTCTTCACAATATTGATATGCATGCATTCCTGACATATGTTATTTATCCTGTTCCATTGCAAGAGATTCAACTAAGGTCGAGAAAAGTTCTAGACAAGTAAAGGCCTTCAATAGTCGTCCGGGAAGAAGAAGAATAAGAAACCCCCAAGAAACCCACAGATGACACTAGGTGGGAATATGTTATTATTCCTAAGGACCAAGAACCCAAGCTTCCCCAAAATGAACCTTCACAAATTACGAAGGCCCCTCCTTACCTAGAAAGATTAGTAATCGTGAAACCTACCACCCGACCAGAATTTGACATATTGAATGAATTGAAGAATATCTATGTCAAAATTCCCTTGCTATAACCCATTAGGGATATTCCAATCTATAGTAAGGTGGTCAAAGAATTGTGTATTAAGAATCCAGGAAGTAAGCGGAAGGATCCTCCAATAGTACATTTAGGAGAACTTTCTAAGTACATATCATAGCATCTTAAGGTCGCAAAATATGGGAACCCAGGGAACCATGCGGTGACCATAAACATTAATCAGGTTTCCATCGGTAACACTCTCATAGACCTAGGGGCATCCTTCAATGTTATGAATGTTACTACTTTGGTGGAGTTACAACTAAAACCTGTTCTTAGACCTACTCCAACCATTTTGGAATTAGCAGATAAGACAAAGGTTATCCCTGAAGGAATTTTGGATGATATCATAGTTACTTTAGCCTCATGGAATTACCTAGTATACTTTCTTGTTATCCACTCAAAGGATCCTACCAAAGGGCATCCTGTTATTTTGGGAAGACCTTGGTTAGCCACAACCAATGCATTTATTGGTTGTAGAGAGGGAGAAATGTCTATCTCAAATGGATTCTCTATAAAAAATATCACCATATATCCACCAAATAAATCTATCATGGAGAATCTATGGTGGCTTGAATTTCCATTTGAGAATGAGGACTGGGAAGAGACCATGTTTCCAAGTGATGATTCCTAGGCACTTTAGGAGCACACAATGGAAAATGTGCTCAACCAATTTATTTATGCCATCATGTGTGTTGATTTTCCACAATCTTTTCCCCAATTTGAGTACATGTCTGGGGAAGAATTTCAGGAACAGTTGGACCCATCAATTTTGTCTTCGAAATTCTTTATCTTCAAGATAGATGAGTCTGCCACATCTTACACCATGCCCTACAAGATTAGTCTAGGAAAAATTCTACATATAAATTCCGGACTAGATGCAGACCAACAAAAGCAGTTAGTAAGTGTCCTTAAAGAACATTCGGGGGAATTTTCCTTGGAATACACTGACATGAAGGGTATACACCCTGACACATGTATTCATAACATATATACCTAGGGGGGAAGTAACACCTTTTATGCAACCCCAGAGAAGGATGAACCCAACACTCAAGGATATAGTAAAAGAGGAGATCCAAAAGTTATTAAATGTCAGATTTATTTACCCCATCTCTGACAGTAAATGGATATCCCTGCTTGTGGTGGTCCCAAATAAAGTAACTAGAAATGGAGAATTTGTGTTGATTTTCGAGAGCTTAACAAGGCCACTCTGAAGTATTATTTTCCTCTTCCTTTCATTGACCAAGTCTTGGATACCCTATCATGAAATAAATATTTCTCCTTTTTAGATGGATATAGTGGGTACAATCAAATTCTCATATCACCCCAAGATTAGGACAAGACTACCTTCACTTTTCCTTGGGGCACCTATGCCTATAGGGTATTACCATTTGTATTGTGTTATGATCCTACCACATTTCAATGATCAATACTAGGTATATTTTTTGATCTTATTCATGATTGTGTGGAGGTATACATGGATGACTTTACATTATATGGAAATAATTACCAGGAAGCCTTAGATAACTTAGAAAAAGTCCTTATCAGATGCCAAGAAATGAACTTGTCTTTAAGTCATGAAAAATGTAAAATTTTGTTGATTAGGGAGTGGTTCTAGGACATCATGTTTGATCTAAAGGGATTAAAGTTGATATTGCTAAGATTGAGGTCATCGTCACACTTCCACACCCCAAGACTCAAAAATAGGTGAGAATATTTCTTGGACATGCTGGATACAACCAATGATTTATTGAAAATTTCACAAAGATTGTTGCACCCATGTTTGGATTGTAGATAAAGGTTGTTGATTTTATTTGGACTAAACAGTGTCAAAATGCCTTTGAAACTTTGAAAGATAATCTATCTGTGGCACCAGTTCTTAGAGGGCCCAATTGGGATCTCCCATTTCACATACCCATTAATGCCTCCAACTATAGGAGGCGTATTAGGGAAGAAAGAAGATCAACAATCATATGCCATTTATTTTGTGATCAAGAATGTGTCCCCTGCCGAGTTAAACTATACACTTACCGAAAAAGAATTCTTGGCAGTAGTTCATTCTATCAATAAGTTTCACAGTACATGATAGGTTACGAAGTATTTGTACATACATATCACTCTTCCATTATATTTCTCATGAATAAACCCATTACTAATGGCTGAGTGACTAGGTGGCTCCTGCTATTGCAAGATTTTAATATCACCATTTTTTACTGACCTGGAAAGGAAAATTTAGTAGTTGGTTTTCTTTCACACATAAAAAATGAGGATGATGATATTCCCGTAGACGATAGTTTCCCAGAAGAGCACATTTTTTCCCTTTTTGTAAATACCCCATGGTTTGCAGATATGGAAAACTATTTGGCTACTAAGAAGTTACCATCTCATTTGTCACCTCATGAAAATCATAGAATTATTACACAAAATTCTAATTACTCTTGGGTGGGCCATGACATTTTTCATACTAGTCCAGACTTGATTATTCGTAGATGTGTTCGAGAAGATGAGATACCAGAAATCCTGTAAATTTTTCATGATGGACCATGTGGTGGCCATTTTTTTGAAAAATGTACAACATATAAGGTGTTACATTCAAGTTACTATTGGACTATCATTTTTAAGGATACTTCCAAGTAATTGAGGATTTGCGATAGTTATCAAAGGATAGGAAGACCCACGTCAGTTGACGAAATTCCCTTGCGTGCCCAAGTTATGATAGAACCTTTTGAGAAATGGGCCCTTGACTTTGTATGACCAATTTCACCCATTTTGCGTAAGAAAAATTACATTTTGATTTGTACAGACTATGCCACCAAGTGGGTAGAAGAAAAAGCCTTATTCAGGGCTACTGAAAAATCTATTGTCAAATTCATTTATGAAAACATCTTCACCTGCTTTGGTGTTACTTGTGAAATTGTTACAAACCAGGGCACTCAATTCACTTTCAAGCTGATGAGAGAACTAACGGAGAAATATGGGATCAAGCACTGCAAGTATTCTCCATACCACCCACAAGCTAATGGTCAGGTAGAGTCCACAAACAAAGTTCTACAAGATCTCTTAACCGAGACTATTCAATTTCATCATTGGTGTTGGGTTGATAGGCTTCCAGAGGCTTTGTGTGCATATCAGACCACTTGGAGAAACACCACTGGGAATACCCCTTATGAGCTAGTATATGGGAAAAAAGTACTTATACCAATATAGTTCCAAGTAAGGACCTTTTGCATTTCCGTAGAATTGGGATTAAACTTAGATGAGGCTCAGAAACAACGATCCCTACAATTAAACGAGTTGGATGAGATCAAGCAAGATGCTAGCCAATGAAAAATATTAGTCCAAAACCAGAGGAGCAAGTGGCATGACAAGTTTATTAAGAAGAAACACTTCCAACTTGGTGATTGGGCTTTGTTGTTTGAATCCCGATTTAAAACCTTCAAGGGAAAACTTACCACTTGGTGGTTGGGTCCTTACGAGGTAGTATCCATGTATGACAATGGGGTTGTGAAAATTAAAAAAATTTACAATGGACAAGTCTCCTTCGTAGTAAATGGACATCGATTCAAACTTTATCATAGACGCACTTCCAAGGAATATTTTCTATAGGTCATGTCAACTGACAAGGAATTGGCCTTAGTATATGGGGAATCCCCCCCTTGTTCTTGAATGTTTTTCTGAATTTTTGACTATGCATATGTAAATAATTTTGAAGTATGTTGATAAACAATTCTAGATATTTATGTAGGTATTTATTTCACTAGGAGTAGATAGTTTTAAGGAGATATAAAGGAAGTATTTTCCTTCAAAAATATTGCTATATTTAAAACTTGTTGTCTGTTAAGCATCAATTGAATAATGACTTGCGGTAATTAGCCACATTTTTTCAAATATTTCCATCTTCTTTTTCTCAAGGAATCTTTAATAACAATTTATCTTAAACCTCCACCACTAGAGGATGTAAGGAAGTGATACCGTAACCATCAAACTTAGAGGTCACTCATACAGTTTCCCCACGAACCCTGAATAAGTGAGAAAAGTATCTTTATTAAAAAGCAACAAGGAGGTCTGATTAGCGGTTATCCATGGAAACATCACAACAAATTAAAAAAAGAAGAAAGTGAGTTGAGCCTAAAGATACCTGTATGTTCTTTCCCATTGGTACCATCCACTACACACTAAAAATGCTTGATTATATCATATCTTTAGATAGCCTAGATCTTCTTAAGTACCCCTTACTTCAGGACAATCTATAAGGAATACATAAAGGAAAGTAATCTTCTAACATAAATACCATCCCAATCTATAAAAAGAAAAGAAGAAAGAAAAGTTTTTTTCAAAGCCATCCTCCCATCTTCTTCCAAAAAATAATATTATATTAAAATATTAAAAGATGGAGGGATAATATTTGATGGTGTAAGAGGCCAACCCACCGATATACTGAACAGGTCTGCTGGTAGCAAGTACCAACCTGTGGTATGACTAGTTAAACCCGCCAGAGTACTGAATAGGCTTGCTGGTAGTGGGGCATTCTACCTAGTGAGGATGATAATCTGACAAAAAATAATAAGAAATTCCTAAATCTTAAAACTTGTCCTAATGTACAGAATAACTTTTAGATAAATCTAACACGAAGTATGTATGGTTAAGCTAAGGCTAATGAACTCTATAAATATGCCATTGGGAACTAACTTTGAGACTATCTTAAAAATCTCTTGCCTACCTCTTCTTAACTATATGTAAGATATTCTATTCTATAAGTGGGGCCATATTCTAACCATCTCGTTAGACCAATATGTGAAATTTATCTCTACACTTAACAAGCTGTAAATCTTCAGCTATTGGGAGAATTGACTGGTTTCCTATATTTTTTATTGTGAGGTGTCACAATACTTAGGAGTGGGGGAGGTTTTTCATGAGTTGACAAATGAAAACACTGCCTATCTATAATCCATGAGAAGAAGAAGTAGAAATATTGTAGAAATTTCTGTATATTGTTTTCATGATATGGGCTATTATATTAGCAGTTATTTTTTATTGAAATGCTAAACTCACTGTGTGTTATAAAGCTGTTGTATATTTCTTTGATAGACCACTTAACTATTTTTTTTCTTTACATATTGTTCATTACAGTCTTGTGATTACATGCCTTGAGATAGAGGAACATATTCTTACAATGTGAAAGCATGATGACAAAGCAAGTAATAGTGGAACACTCTTATCCTGTCTCTTACCCTGTTCACTATGACTGTCAAAAGTGTTTAAGACTAAGTGTTATGGATAAAACATCCATTACAGGATGAACAAATTTCATTTTTCAGAGGAGTACCATATGGAGTGTCGTATGGAGTTCCATTTGGCAGACCATATGGGGTTCCATATGGACGAATGTATGACATTCCATATGAAGGATCAGATGAGGTTCATACACACAATAAATGACCACGATTTTAGGTAGCCAGGAATCATTTGAATTAATTTGACTGTTTAGTTGTATGATGAGATGGATTAAATGGAATTTAATAGTTACATGATACAATCTCTAGATACATTTTTATGATCAAATGTCCAAGTCGAAGACTTGGACATTGATCTAATTCTCTCATCATTATGATTGCCTCCAAAATATACCCTTTGAATTTAAAATCTGCACAACCATACTCACACATGGAAACTCTTGTGATGAATTCATCAATGAATTCAACCGTTTCTACCATGGGAACATTCAAAATAGGAGGGTTAGCTCCAAATTGTTATTTCATTCATGCATGATCGTTATATTGTGCTCATCCTCTGCCCAATTGCATTCGTCCTCTACCCAAATTCCCTCATTTTTCCAATTTTTCTCCTCTTCTCATCCTCTGCACTGTAACCATGCCCAAACGATATGATCCTTCCTCCTATGTCAACCTTTTCTCTATCCCTGAATTCGCACAGTGTAGAGAGGTCTTCCTTCACGCAGGGTGGGGACCATTCTTGGCGTGTCTGTAGGGCCACGTTGATGGCATTTATTTTCAATTCTCCCTCGGATTCGATGGAAGGACAACGTGCATGGGGTCTCTGGCCTTCTTGGTCTCTGAGGAGTCAATTTCCTCAGACACAAAGATTCCAAGGGTTGGAGATCATTGGTTCAAACACCACCAGTTGCCACGACCAAGCTACAACAAAGTTTTCAAGCCTGAGTTTTAGAATTTTTCTGGAGCTATGAGATACTCCAAGGAGTGGATTAGAGATGAGCTAATTAACCCCCTGATTTTCATCACCAGAATTATCACTTGTGAAGGTATATACTTTGTTTTTAAAGATCACCATTTTCGACTATTAGCTCATTTCCAATTTAACAATACATTGAATTTTTCTTTTTACTTCTTGAAAAGTCTTGAGAAGATGTCTTCACAGATATGAAATAATGTTGTCAATCCTCATAACAACCTATTCCACCACAACTTCATCAAATTGTTTGTTATAGTCGAGTCGGAAAAACATAGGAAGACATGGAATGAATTCATTTATCAATTTTCAAACTCCCATCTCACAATCAAGACCTATAACAAATCACTTGAGTTAGGGATTATTACTCCATCCAAACCTCAATCTCCAAATACTCCAAACCCTCCTACTCAAGCTATCCCTCTACTGGAACAAAATACCAAGAAACTTGTTGATACCCCTGTAGCCTCATCGGGAAAGAAGACTAAACAACATATCGATAACTCTCTGATTCCCCCAACATCTATTGATCCTGCATGCAAAAATTTACAAGAGGCAATTCAACAAGATTTCCATGTAGTCCCTAGAAATAGGAGAGGATCCAATCGGTTCAGAGGATGATATTTTCGAAAAAGTACCTGGAATGCAAGTGGGAAGCCTAATGTAAAACACCCAGGAACTTCAGACCCTATCCAAGTATCTTCCAATATCAAAATCCCCCATATAATACTTAGGGAAGTTTCCCCATAAGAATTGGAGCCTAATAGAGAAGCAAAATCTGAACCCATTTCCCCTCATAAACCCTCTTTTAATCCTACCTCATAGATACCTACACTAGATCCCAAATCTGATAGAATCTCTACATCCTTCATAGATTCTCCAGCCATTGAAAAATTACAACAGGAAAATGTTCATCTACTGCAATAGTTGGAAGAGAGTAAGACCATGGATAGGCATCTCCACCATGACAATGCAGTATTACAAGAAAAGGTGAATTCCCTCTAATGATTGGTAGATAAAATCACCAATGGAAATTGTAGCCTCTGTGCACAATTGAAACACCACAAGAGGGCCAAGACAAAGTCTTCATGGCAAGAAGCTTCTAAATCTAATCCATCCCCTTCTCAGCAAGTCTAGTCATAGTGGGTAATTCATTTTTGTTTGCAGTGGCACCTGCAAAACCTTGGGTGTGGGGGTAATGTTTCACTCGTGATTTAGTTGTTTTATGATGATGATTGAATCCTTTTTGTACTGGTATTATATGTGTTATTAACCATTTTGAAGAAGTTTTCGAAGTATTTTGTATCAATTCATCATGGCTTTATAAAAGGTATGCGTAATTGACGTTTTGTAATGGTTTTGAGTTAGATTCAGTTCGATTTAATGTTTATAAGTGTCTAATGTGCAATCTTTTTGTCACAGGGAGAATTTGCAATGTAATTTTCCATCCGGTAGCTCATTCGACACTTCATCTAGCACTTGATCCGGTACTTCATCCGACACTGCATCCAACACTTGGACCATAGGCAAGTTGGCAGTTGTTATATTGGTGGCATGTGCTGGGAGAATCGACAACTTGAGTTTTTTTCCCCCTCGTGGGCTCTAGCTACTGAGCTCTTGACATCTTCGACTAAGCAGTTATTCTAATCATTGAGTGGCTCGTTCATTTTCTAGAAGCTAAAGGTTGTTAGAGCGCATTTAATGGAATTTACCATTTTTAGAGGAGGTCGACCCTTCCAGTGGTCAACCTCTCGAATTTTAATCATTATAAATACCACCAGTAGTGGAGAAATGAAAGACAAGAATTGTTATAATACATTTCTCTGTGTAACTCAGACATTTCTGCAAACTTGGGTTAAGACTGCATTTTTAATTTAATGACAAAACCATGTTGATTAAGCATGCAATTTTCTGTTGAGGAGTAGCCATGACATGTTGTGGGGGCCACCAGTGATCTGGGTGAATACTTAGATAGATATATTGCATAATTCAGTTTTGTAGTTATCATTTACATCATTTCCCTGTTATATGTGTTTTGTCATTTTAAATGTTGTGTGTTTGTTGTTCATCATTTAATTGTTTAAATTCCTTTTTCCAGGTTGCTTGTAGGAGATAGATGTCTATTACGTTGTATCTTTTATTTATTAGTGAATGGAGTGCAAGATACTAACTTTGCTTGTGTGTTAAAAGTTAAATTGATTTATGTAGGTTGAAACAGAGTAATCTTTAAAACAATGTATTAGTTTAATACAAAGTTTCTTTTGCAAGTTTCGATGGATTAATAGTTGCGATTTTTGTTAATTGATTTAATTATCAGTTTTAGTTATGCTTTCATGAATCCATTTTGTTTATAAATCTTTTTTTAGTGTACTAAAGTAGAAGTAGGTTTTGGATTATGTTTTATAAGCATTCTAGTTTGCAATTTGAGTTTTCAATGATAGAATTAAGCTTAGTTTAATTTCTGAAATATCAGTTTTATATTCGAGTTATGATTTTAATTAGAAGTTTGGATTTGAATTAATTTTTTAATCATAGGTTTATATCCTTGTGAATTTACTTGAGTTAGCATAAGAGTGCATTTGAATAATGTATAATAGTGTTTTCTTATCATCGATGATTGATGCATGACATTGAGAGATCACATGGATTTTCAGGATAGTTAATATTTATTCTATTATGGCTGAGCTTCCGTTAGATTGTTTGATTCATACTTTTCATTTCTCCATAGAAGTTAATATAGAATTCATTCCTCTTGATCTATCACTAATCGTTAAATGTCATCGTGATGTTATTAGGCCTCGAGGACATAATCATCATCTTTGAGATTCGTGTTATTGCAGATTAATAATAGTTTTTGATTAATTTCTGAATACTATCATGATGCTTTTGATTAAATAGGTTAAGATTTCCCTTTGCAGATTAGAAATGATTGAGTTTTGTCTTAAGAATAGAGTTTACTTGCTGAATAGTTTTTATTAGTTTACTTGTTGAATTAGTTTTAACAGGTTAGTTCTTGGATTGCTTACTTGTTTAATTGTTGATTCTCATTAGATTGAATAGATTAACTTGTTGTTTCTATTGCTCATTAAATTGAATAAATCGAATAGATTAATTTTTGTTTCTCATCAGATTAGATAGGTTAACTTATTCAAAGTAGGGTTTTGATATGATTCCTTAGGAGTAGTCCATCTATCCATTGTTTAAAAGTTGTGTAGGGTAAATAGTTCAAGTTCTTTAATAGTGTTTGTTAATTGATGGTCTTTTCATAAGTAGATTAACCCTTAGTTAGAACATATCCTTAGTTAGATCATACTTCCTCTAGTTTTTCTTCCTTGGCACATATAGTGCTACAACTCTAAGTTTACTTACCTCGGACTAACAATTTAATTGAGGGATTTCGTGCATATAGAACACCCATCAATGGGAACAATTAATTAATAATCCTTCGAATTGATAAACATGGTAATGTTATAGTAATTTAATAGTAGAAGGGGAAATCAAATTTACTTCTAATTGTATACATTTTTAAATGAGAAAATATTACCTTCGAATATTGGGCAAATGGGTCAAGTTCTTATAAATGAGGAAAGCCTCTACAAGTAGGATATATATATATATATATATATATATATATATATATATAAGTTAGCATGGAAAGATCCCAATGAATAAAATTGTAACCAAAATAATTAATGGGAAGAGGAATAACACCTGTTAACAAAAGGATATTTTGTTGATGATGCCAATTGAAGCAAGAACATAATCATTATATGAGTTTGGATAACAAGAATCCTTAACCTGTCATGGTATCCCCATGAAAATTAGATAACGGTATGAATTAGAATATAAGTAAACATATTCTTTAATCACTTTAAGTAAAAGAGACGTTGAAATTATGACAACATGAGATTACTTTTATTAAGAATTAAAAAAAAAATGGTTGAAAAATTGGTGTCATCACATGCTCAAATGTAAAATTTCCAAGAAACTTCTTAAGGGAAGTATCATCTGGCGTCCGAGTATCCATAGTAGGATGATTAAATATTAGTGTATTCTTTCTGGATGTGGATACAATGAATCTGGTACCCGGCCCAGCTCAAGTGACTCGTTCAAGCTTCATCCAGATCTGGATACAAATATTATATCCAACATTCAGATGGACTTAAAATGTGATGAGTTTCTTCTAATATGGATCTGGATTATCCATTATATGAACATCAGAATTCCAAGGAAATCAGTCCATTAAAACAAGAATCGGGTCTATATTTTAGGAAAACATGTTACACTTTTAGCAATTCTACAAAATAAAAAAGAGATCATATTGAAACGAATGGATAAAAAATTTAAGGAAAAATTATTGAAGAAAGTCCAAGTGAATTCAAAAAACTTGTGAAAAACTATAATACAAATCAAAGTATGTACAATTTTCTAGAATCTAAGTTAAATAATCACAAAAGTTTCAAATATAATAATATAAACAAAAAATTAGAAGGGTCCCCATTATTTTATGAATAATTCATAACATAATGAGGGGTTTTTTTTTGCAAGATACAACAATTGGAGACTAATTGGGTCAATCAGTTATTTCTAACATTAATAATTCAGGACATTTATCTGAAAACTAAACAATAAGTATTTCATTTCAAATTATGAAAATTACAGGAACCTAGTATACTGCATACTTGTGAAAAATATGCTTGGGATTCCAAATACTCAAAACTTCAACATTGATTTTGCAGAGCTCCCTCTGTATGTTTAATTCTGAAATTTATTCTAACGAGTCATGAAACAACTCAAAGGAATTTTTTTCTTATACCATCAATATCTACACACTTGTGTTCCTTATCTCCTTTAACCCGGCATTTATTCACTACTCGTGAGCATCCATAGCCCCAACTAAGGTGTATTGGTTCCATACAAGTATAGCCCTATTACTAGTAAGTGTCCATAGCCCTAGCAGGTTTAATTGTACTTCCCACACCTAAAAGTTCTTTAAAATTCCTTCTTTTGTTAAGAAATTCATTTCACCCTTTTAATTTGTAAATATAGATATGGTTGTAAGTAAGTGGGGTGGTACAAGAGTTGTTTTTGTTGGACCTATTGTTATGGTGCTGACATTGGTGTCAAAAAGTGTAAACATGGTCAATATGGTCACCATTATCAGTGGCTAATATACTAGTATTGTCATTGAGACATAATGTTGGATATGGTGTGTCTTTGATGTCAAAAGAGGTCAATATTGTGGTCATCATCATCAAAATTGTGCATATGACTTTTTCATGCACTATCTAAACCTTCAAAATGAAATTGAAGAATCCATATTGCAGAGATTATGAACCAATTAAATAATACTAAAGGGAATACTGAAGGGTCATGAGAGAATTATATGAATGAAAAATAGTAAGCCAAAGACAGTACCAAATGTGTGATTGAGGAATACAGAAGGAACAATCGATTCGATTTCTAGTTAATTTGACTATGTAAAGAAAACCCTACTCCATGTGTGATAATGTGTATAACTGAATGAATGAAATATCTGTAACGAGATGGGATAATAGTGATGCTATGATGGAGAGTGAATTTGTTTCTCTCTATACTAATAGTGATGAATTGACCAAGCTATGATATTGCTAAAGGTGAAATTTCTCGAACTATATGAAGATCTACAAATTGGTACCCTGGAGAAGAATTGTATGTTTAGGTGCAGGTACGGTGATTAAAAACCCAAATCTTTGAAGGGTATCGTATTGAAATAAAATGTGGTTTCGATTAGAGGATCATTGATCACTCCTAAGATCAATGATCCATAATATTTGCACAATAATATGGAATGAGGGAATTGAATTGTCACAGTTCAATTGACCGCGGAGTTGTGCTACATGAAATGTCAATCTGGATAAATCTTAAATCAATAGCCCTAATATATTTCACAAATTCAAAATGCACAAGAGACAATGGAGGAAGGAGGACCCGAAGAGTTAATTCAAATCCCCCCTTATATTTTTTGTGTCCACCATTGATCAAAGTAGGACATCCCTCATTAGTTCATGTTATGTTGAGTATTAACCAGAGTTGAAATAGACTTAGACATAAAAATATAATTCAAATACACTTGTATATTATTCATCCACCGTCGACTAGAAAGACTATAAACAACAGTGATATTGACATGACCAAGTTTGACCTCATGAAAAAAAATGGGAACCTTTTCTAGATTTAGCACCAAAAGAATGTTTGATGTTCCTGCAACTGGCGTAATTGTTAGCATGACCGAACAATTCATGATGGGTACTACTCTACATACTTGATTAAACAAATTATGATGACCGAACATAAGGATGATGAACAATATATCTGCGAAATCACAGGCCAGTGGAAGATAATGAAGTCTTAGATGATAACATAGGAGTTTATACCAATTATAAGTTCTATCCAAATTGAAAGATAGAACCTCTCTGATCGAAGAACCCAAGCATTCCATTGCAACTACAAGGGTTTTGTAAAGTGAAGGGATAAATGATGAAACAAATTATAAGGGATTTGAATAATTTTTAATTAAATAACAACTATTAATAACAAAATAAAAATGACAACATTGTTGTTATAATTAAAGTAAGAGGTGCAATGGTTCTGTTAAAAAGACACAATGGTACAATGACATACCTATTGAAAGATTATATAAACAAAAAATCATGGTGAAAGGTGGCATAGGTGGATATTGGTGACAAGTCACATATTCCAACTCGCTCACATACATATTTCATCTTAGTTGTTTCAGTTTTCATTTTGGTAGTTTTTTTCTAGCTTTTTGGGTCCTAAACTTCTGGGGCCATTTTGAGGTGCAAAACAGAGTTTTCGAGGTCCTCCACACTCACACTGTATACAAAGTTAAAGTGTGACAGTGTAATGTGTATTACTCGGATAGACCTTTTAAATGGGCTATCATGCATCTAAAATGGATATCGTGTGAAAATGTTACAATCCTGAGAAGTTGATGTACCAACTTACCTTAACAAGGTCCACATGCCTTTTGGCGTTTCATATCCCATGGTTATATATTTGGATGTCTAGGGTTTTGGCATTCATGTTTTATGTAAAACGGATTTTGGAGCCTCATTGTAATGATCTTCTTGCGAATGAGCGCAATCGTCACATCTCTTCTCAAAGATAAGCCACCACCATTCTAGAAATCTTGTTTTGGTCTACATTTTATAGTTTCAACATATTTCCTTATTGAATAGAAGCCAAGTTTTAGTGTATATTTGTTATTGTTCATTGTATCTCTGTGTTAATAATATAGATCTATATTCATTTCATTCTTCTCATAAAATCTAGACCAGTGGCATCAGAGAAGTCTGCACCTTGTCATTCTTAATGCATGTCCCCAACGAGGTCAGGGTACAAAGAGTTGGGTCTCAAGCTTGTTTCTCTTGAGGAAAAATGATCTCGCACACCCAAGCGACCTTCCATGGTAGGAGAAAAGAAATACAAAGGGACATGAGATCCCTTCAAACTATTTATTGAGGAAGCCCTCATGCTATAGAGGAATGAGATGTTCGATAGTTTTGCACATATATGGATAGCCTCAGGACGACTAGTCTAAGTTGTAAACAAAGAAGGAAAATAAAAAGATGAAGAAAGAAAGTGGAAAGTGCTGCGACTTCCATAAGAACCCCTGGAATAACATTGTTGATTGTCGCTCAAATCAGTCATTGGTGGTGGAGGTGAAATCCTTTGAATCAGACGTGGGTTCTGACTCAGAGTCAAAACCAGAAAAGGGGATATGGATTATTGATGTGGAACCTAGTGCCACCATTGCTACCACCAAGATCCATCCTGGTGAACCTAACGAGCAAGAGGAAGTAGAGTGCCTCTTTCATTCATAGATGTGGGTGAAGGGTATTTTGTTGCACTTCATCGTTGATAGCGGTATCCAGAAGAACCTCATCTCAGTGGAGGCCATAAATTGGTTGACCCTGCCAACAATTCCGCACCCAAATCCATGCACCATCAGAAGTATTTTCCAAGGAATCGATCTTCATGTTAGCCAACAATGTTGTCTATCCTATGGAATCAATCCCTTCAAAGATGAGGTACTATGTGATGTTTCTCCCCTTGAAGTTTGTGATGTTCTTTTGGGCCAACATTATTCATGGAAACATCATGTTGTATATGAGTCTAAGCCTTGTAATGTTATTATTAATTTGGATAGGAAATTGTAAAGGATACCTGAGGTAGTCCCATTTCCTTGATCTCTTCCAAGCAATGTAGGAAGTTCATCTCTCAGATCAGGAAGTTTATTTTCTTCGATATTCGCTCTCAAAGTGAGTGGAAGGTTGCAACCACAACCATGGCCTCTGCGAACGAACTCTCCATGTAATATAAACAAGTGGATAAGGTCATAGAAGAAGACAAATACATATTCTCCTCACCCACAAGGGTACCTCTTAAACATCAAAATCCCTCACTTCCACAATGTCATAATTGTCACACTTTCATTGTTGCAAGTGTTGTAAGTGTCACAAGTATCACACTTTTATTGTCGCAACTGTCGTAAGTGTTACATTCAATTTTACTAAGTGTCACATATCAAATGACATCATGAAAACACTTGATACAACCCCTAAAACATGTTAGAAGAAGAAGCCCCATCATCTGATAGTCAGAACAAGTACTTTTACTTGGGATTTACTCATCTTGGTGAATTTTTGGAAGATTAGCGCTCCCCTGCTCATTCATAGGAAGTGATAGCACTCCTATTCCATCTTAGGGGGAGCGTTGCAATGATCTATTCTCCATTTTAAGGGAGCGTTGAGTTGGTTGAGGGAATCTAGGAGGAAATCCCACTTTCCTCTAAAGACAACTATGGATGGATTGGGTTAGTTTGGCTTGAATCTAACTCCAGGGTTGCATCTAAGGAAGATATCACAACTGTTGGAGCCATATCCTCAACTAATTCCAAATATATCCAAGGTATTTGAGCCTCTCAAAGCCTACAAATGGAGGCATTCCCATGGTGAAAAGGAGGATAAATCAACAAAGCATTGTTATTTTGATTTTGGATCTTTCAAGCAAGGGTTGGATGAGGAGGACTTGGAGAGGTTGTTGCAACATCATCTAAATATTGTAAGTTTCCTTTTGAAGTTCTCATTAATATAATTGTCCTATTTCCTTCAATTATTTGTTTGCATGTTCTTGTATATGCTTTTCTTAATCTTCATAGATCGATTGATTTTGTCTAATACATTAGAGTAGGAGATAGTTGTTTGTTTCTTGCTATCCATTGCAGATACTATTTGGATCTTGCGTATTGGATCAAATTGGAAAAACTTCATAAACAAGGTACACCATAATTCCCCTCCTTCTGTCTTTTTCAATGGATAAAATGAATCTATAGGAATGGTAGTGTCCAAATGTAATTTTCTTTCTTGGTAGAGGGATCTATAATCCAAGGGAAATTTCATCTGTCCGCAGGGGAATATTTCCATAAAAACAATTAGTGACCATATTGGGGATCAAACTTTCAGTTGTTCACCCCTTGGTTTGTCCAATACTTTTTCCTATCCTTAGATCCTACTTGTTGATTTGATCTGAAATTTTCATCTCCTTTGTCCTTGCTAGTTGTCTCATAGAGCCTCTTCTTGAAATTTCCTAAATTAGTGAGATTTTTAAGTTTTTCTCAAACTTTCTTCAGAACTAGAACTCCCCTATAGTTCAATCCAAAGCATTTTTAATTGATCAATGCTCACCCAAAGCCTTCTAGGGAGCATTGTAGTTCTCTGGTGTATTTCTTACCAGAGCGTTGATCTCCTCTTTTTGGAATTTTTTCAAGGATTCCTACTTGTTGGGTCTAGTCTTTGGATCTTCTTATCTAACTCAGAACTTCTTCAGTCTGATATTGCTTCTTTTTGACTAGAAACTTGTTTTCCTTCATTATTTTTATCCTTTATTGAGTTTGTGTTGTCTTTTCATGATTGCAAAATCAACCTTTTCCTCTCATATTTGGTTTCTTTTTCCACTCTTCTCAATTATCTAATTGATTAGAGGATTTCACCAGGAAGATTATTGATCACAAGTCTATTGATTTATTTGTCTTTGATTTCTTAGTGTTTTTTAATCTTTGGTTGAACATTTTGATATTTGTTCTTCTGTCGATCTCTTGTTTATTGTTGAGAGTATCTTTGTTTGTAGGCTCTTTTGCTTCATACTCTCTTTGATCATCATAGTGAACTTTTTCATTATTAGTGAAAGAATGAAGCATTAGACGAACATCATAGTTTGCATCCACAATCAATCAAAGAAGTATTTATATGCATTTGTTTTGGATATTAAAAAAAATATTCGTGATAATTTGGAAACTGTGTGAATTCTTGTTTGGAAACCAAATAGTGTGAAAATTTTCAATTTTTGAGTGTTTGTTAGTGACGTAATGAAAAGAAACTATTCTCCTTCCCATAAATAGAAGTTCATTTAAAATAAAATTTGCATATCATTCTTTTTACCTTCTTATGGAGTCGAGTCTCAAACATCAACAATTTCACTATTGTTAGCACATAGGATGTATAGGGGTCAAAACATCTTTGGATTTGTCTTGTTTTGAGTCATAGGGTCTTTTAATTTTAGGCTTTGGGTTATATCTCATGTCATAACTCAATTTTGATTTTTTTTCATAAGCACAGTCTCATTTTTAGTCTTGGTTTAGAGGCTTGGTGTCATGCTATTGTTTATCATGATGAAGGAAATAAGGGTCAGCATGGGTCACACCCTTGGTCTTAAAATCATCATAATCATATGCCTTGTCTCAAGGGTGTGTACAAAAGTTCCATTATGTCATTTTCAACCGTTTGAAGGTCAAATCAAATGTCATATTTGCTTACTCCCAACTCACCTAAAATTTTACAGCATACCAAGAAATACCTTATGCACTAATATCTCAGCATTGCACTTTGAAACTGTGTCAGGGGAGATATCATCATCCTCAGTGCATTCGATTCATTATGATTTTCATGATTATGTCAAGGAACAAATCTAACAATTTGAATGAAGCGCACTACAAGAGTTTAAAAACTGGCGTTGTAGACTGGCATTGTGAACTGGCTATAGTAGATTGAAAAGGATTGGATGCTTCCACTTAAGTCCAACTCGAGTTCAAAAAAAACCAGCTTAAGTTCAGACACACCATGTACTCCTTTGACGATTTCATGCTGCTTAAATGGTTAATTGAGAATGCAAAGTTGTTGTATATTGTTCTTGTGCTTCAAATTGTTAAACGTTCAATGCACTACCAACTCTCTGCACAATTAATGTTGATTAAGGTTGGTTGTCATTGATGTCAACCCTTGAAGAAAGCCTCGTAGCACAAAGGTTTGGGTAATAGACCCAATATTTTTTGATGAAAATATGGATCATTATTTTTTTTTCATGGTTGATAAGAAGTAAATATGGATGAACTCCAAAGTGGTCCCCTTATGGTGAAATCCCTCACGGGAAGACGCTATGTGGAGTAAGAGAACCCATTCTTAATTGTGGAATAATGAGATGAAGGATAGTGAATTTGTCAGGGAACATATCCTAGATGGATAATGCTTTTCATGCCATTTCCAATGGTATGTAGAATGTCACATAACTCCTCACGGTTAGAGAGTTATGACCATGTGAAGTTGGAGAACCCAGGTTTGGGTAATGGACCCAAGTTTGTTTGATGGATAATAGTTTTATTTTTTCTATATTTGAAGGTAATACTACTCTATATGGATAGTACATGTCATTCCATTTTTGGTGGTATGTGGAATGTCACATAACTCCTCACGGTTTGCAAGTTATGGCCTTATGAAGTTGGAGGACCCTCATATGTCATCTAGAAGCCCCAAAAGGTCAAAGTAGTCAAAGTGGTTTAAGATATTTTAAAAGGCAAATAATAAAGTGAAGTGATGAGTTTATTATAATTTAAAGTGAATACAAAATAAATTGATTCAATAATAAATTTAAGGGATAAATTAAAAGTGGGTTAACCCTAAAATAAGGAAAGTGGGCCAAGTGACCCGGAATATGTTTTTAAGGAAGCTACTTGGAGAGTATAAATAAAAGACAAGGCTCTCTCATTTTATTCAAACTTGAGCATATTGAATATCTATAGGTGTATGAGGTAGCCAAGGATATCTAAGCCGAATTTCTGAGGGAAGGTGAAGAAAAGAAGACCGAAATTCAAGGAAGGACAAATTCTTTTGATGGTGCTTTCTAAGGTATGTTATTTACAGGTCATCTCACCATTTTTGCTATAACATTTTTTCTATAATGATTGAGACCGTGAAATTGCTATGAAATTGAGAAGACATACCCAAGTATCTGTGGTGAAACATTCATCTTGTGGGTCATTTCATTTTTGGAGTTACACTCTGTGGAAAATACGGTTTGTGGCTAGTCCTGAAACTAGTCAAAAACAATTGTTTCAGATAAAAAGGTCATCACTTCTTCATACGAGATCCAAATTCATTGATACAAAATGTGTTGGTTATGGTACATTGTGTAGTATGTGTTTTAATAGTTCCATATCAATTAAACAAAAATTTCATGTGTGGCACGCTCTACAAGGTCTCTCTCTAGAATAAGCTAGGATTCAACAAGGTATGTCATTTTTTCTATAACTCCTTTTTTGAGAGGTTCCAAGTAGGGAAACCTAGAGAAATTGCATAAAACACACTAAAGAACATTGTGTATCAGTTTCATATATTTATAAATTATAGATTCAAAGTTATGATTACTTCAAGTTAGGGTTGTTGAATAATCCAAAACTAGGCATGTGAGACTAAAGAAAAGTTTGATGAAAATTCTAGTCTCTTGTTGTTAAAGTTAAGGAAGTTTTGCAGGAATGTGATCGTATACACCAGGTCTATTACAAAGATACAAATCATATTTGGATGATGAAATTGATGAGTGTTTTTGGTTGAGGTACATGTTGAGTACATGGTTGAGACAAGTAGTTGAT
>JASDQU010818012.1:7588-18152 GCA_032191745.1 Picea mariana
ACCAACATATACAACATGGATGTATGACACAACATATAGATGTCAGGAAGACAACAAGCACTGAGAAGAGTTCCCCCGAAGTCTTCATATACAAGTGACATACTCCAACATAACTTGGGAGGGGATGTTATAAAATAAGGATATGGCCCCAACCCAAGGTCTTCATCCCAAACCTTGATGGTACGAATCTACAACATGCGAATAGATGAGATGATGTCAAGCATGGTAGAAACCGTCTGATTACTAGTCGTTGATGCATACCATTAATATACGCAAGGGGATCAACTGATGATGAAGATGGAACCCAAGGTACCTAGTACAATATCATGAATGTGAATAGATGATTTGATTTCAAACACTCATAGAATCAATCGATCAGGAGTCAGTGATGTAAACCCACTGTCGATCACGAGGAGGCTTGCCACTAATGACTGCAAGCTCCAAGGTACTATATGGTTTCTAGATCCCTGTCCTATATAATGTGCTGAAGTTGATAGGTAGATATTTGTCAAAGAAGGGACTTGATGTATCCTTGATCAATTGACTCGAAACATACACCGAGAGATGATGTGAAGAGAGAGTATCACAAAGTACCACTAACATGGGGATGGTTGACTCAGAAAGTGAACAAAACAATAGATAGTCGAATCAGGATTAAAATTACCTTGAACATATATCATGAAACAATGGTGATTTGACAACAAGACACAAGAACTGGATGAATATAGTGCAACAACACAAGAGGCATTGAAACACTCTCCATGATGGCATGAAGAGTAACCAGCTGGAGGAGTATTTGTGACTCATATTAGTGGGACGAATCCTAGGAAAGCTAAAAACCAACTATATGATGAGGAATCAAATAGTTTCCATGTTCAAGGGAAACTCGACTGACACTGCCATTTTGAGAGTAGACCAATGGTGAAAACCCCCCACTCTTTTTATTTATTTTTATTTTTATTATTATTTATTTTTCATCTCCTTCATGGTTTAACGAGCATGAAAGAATGAAACAAGTATGCTCAATCTCCTTCATGGTTTAAAGAGCACAAAATAATGACGTAAGTAAGCTCAGATATTATTTTTCACAAATTTAGTCCCCYAATCCCRAAAAAAGTATAAAACAATATAAGGGAGAACTCTTCTAGCCTAGGTTGACTAGAGTATTCCTTTTTCGTAAGTAGTCCATCTAGTCTGAAAAATGGTTAAAATTACACTAAATACATGTAMTTTCAAAACCATTTAACGAGTGTGAAAGAAAACAAGGTCAATCAACAATATTTTCATGTTTAGAGAGTCAGAAAAGAGCTTAAAGGAGACTCTCGAGTATCTTTTTCATGTCSTTTTATGATCCTAAAAAAGAGATAAAAGTATATTCGACAGGAGAGAATGAGTGGCTTAACAAAATTCTTCTATGTTCCAAGCATGTGGAACCAACCTAAGAAATGAGGAATGCAAATGGTATTGGAAAGTGAGATCCACTCTTAGTAGTTGTTCTCTCCCTGGCTAGGTGAGGGAAAAACAGAGGCCAAATAATGCAAGAGGTGGGTGTTCAAGGTTACTACATAGCGGTAAGCGGGATATGGAAAAACAATAGTGCAACACCGGGAGGCATGACGCAAGAAGAAAATGCATAGGAGACCATTAAGAAACATAATTTTTTTTTCGGGAATTCCCCATGGGATGTGGCTAGAATATAGACGAAGAGACAAGAATGAGGCTTGATCATCAAGTCATGGTGGGGCTAAAAGAGGGCTCCTGGGCTTATGGGAAAACACAACATGGGAGCCAAATGGAAATTTAGGTGCTAACTAGGGTGCCCATTAAGGGTAGGCACTACTGACCCAATTACGACGTGCAAAAGGAGCGGCTAAGGTCGCAACCGACCGGGTTCAAACCTAAGGAGTAATGATGACAATATGGATGGTTAATAATGCAAAGCGAAATATGCAGGTAAAAAACTATCCCTATATGATAGGTGACAAACACATACCTTAAGTTCCGGGGACGTTGCCATATTTGTAAAAAGTCCCTAGAATCCTATCAAGCACATGTAAACTAGAATCCAAGGTCAAAACACATAGTGAAATCTCAAAAAAGGAAAATATTTTTGGATTTTTTGGATATGATATATTCAAAACAAAAGCACACTCACACCACACACATTTGTACAAGGCACTATGCATCTCGATACTTTACACCATGTAGAGCCCATGGCTAGGCTTAGGCCAAGGATCATTTTCATCATTAATGAGCTCATGAGCCGATGTCAACATCTTATGGCTCACCAAACTAGGGCCATGCCACTCGGGATTGAATGTCCACATACAAAGATACTCATTGTGAGTAGTCTCACGAGCTAGGGAATCTCCTTGATGGGCTCCATCAAGACGTAAAGGGGGTGTGAAACGTGAATCTTTGATGGAAGGGGAAGCATATAATTCAGTGGAAAGTTATGAAAAAGATAACYGAAGCGGAAATGGATCAAGACTAGGGGTTTCACTAGGTGTCCCAACAAATGTCCCTAGTCTCAGATCAAGACCCATCACGTCAAMTCTCATCGGTTCTAAACTAGGGAGGATAAATTCTAGATGATGCTCATCTTCCTTGGGATTTTCTATGGAAGCCATGACATCCAAGATGGCCTATTTTGAAGGAAACTCAAAATCAAGGAAGTCATGTGAACTCAGAGAGTCAACAACCCATGTGGGCAGAGTAGGTTGATCACACTCCATATGAGGATGGAGTTGCTAACCAATATTAGTAGCTGAAGGGATTGTCAGATCAACAATCTCTACCGGGGTAAGCGGCATGGATGCTATTAAAAAATGTTTCGCCTGCGGATAGATGAAACTTCCCTTGGATTACTAGACGCCTATACCAAGACAGAAACAATACAAGTGGACACTAACATCCCTTTAAACTTATCTTGACCAATCAAAATGAGAAGGAGCTAAAGGATATGATGAACCTGTTTTGACGTTTTTCCTCACTGCTTCCAATCCTTGAGATTGATCTTCAAACTCCCTGGTGAAAATTGAGATTTGTAATGGAAATCAAAGGAAAACAACTATCGCCTAATCTACTTGATTATGGAAGACAAATCTATCTACGAAGATTAGAACTACAGTAGACAAGAAAATGAAAAAATACACAAGCTTGAAGGAAATAGGCCAAGTATATATTGAATGAGAATAAATAAGAATATACTTACAAAACACGATTGATGCTATAGTAGCCTCTCCAAGCTCTCCTTGTCCAAACTTTTCACGTATGTACCAAGATCAAAATGATGATACTTTGAYGGATTACTCCCTTTTTCACCTTGGAAATCCCTCAATATATAAGCTTGAGAGCCACAACCACCATGAGAAAATCAAGGATATGGTTGAGGATATGGCTCCTTAATGTTGGGATCTGATCCTAAGATTAAGCCATAACATAGGGGTCGAACACAACCAACCTCATCCTAAGAGATCTGAACAATAGAATAAGGTGGATGATCCCTCTTTTCCCTCTAACAAGAATGGGGCTCCCCTTAGTGAGAGACAAAGTGCCATTTTCCAAACGTGCTGCTCCCTTAACATGGAAAGGGGAGCACCGATGCTCCCTATACATGGGAAGGGGAGAGCCACCCTTCTAAATTACTAAAAAATGGTCAAATTACTAGGTAAAACCCATGTTTCAACTGTCAGATGATGGGGCTTCTTCTTCTAACATGATTTAGGAGTTGTGACAAGTGTTTCCATGGTGTTGATTGAGTTGCGACACTTAACAAAAGTGTATGAGACAAGTTATGAAAATTACAACACTTGCGATAGTTAAATTGCGACACTTACGAAACTTGCGACACTTAGGGTGTGACACTCAAGTGTGGAATTTTGGTGTGTAATAGATGCCCCCTAAAGTGTGAGGTCGAAAGAGAAATTGATGACCGAAACACTTTAGAAATTCTTCAATGCAAGGGAGTGGGGCAAATTGAAAGAAGTTGCAAACAATCATCAAACATTATTAATATGTATTCCATTTTCGAGGTAGGCATACCTATGCTAGGGATACAAGATGACTCAAAGCATGTCCACCGACCAATACACTACAGATCCATGAAACAAATGACTAAGGATATGGCCACTAGAGATATAATGTGGATCCATACCTCCATGACATGAACTGATCGCAACCACGAAAAATACACCGTGGAGCTACAATATAACAAAACATAGCCACAGATCAATACAATGTGGATCTATGTGACAATATATATATCATTAAGATTTCCAACATGGTGATTGTACTGAAATATTTTACATACTAAAATGATCTCCATCGCAGCTTGGGAAAAACACATAACATAGTGAACACCCAACCCAAGGTCTTCGTCCCAATATCCATGTGGTACAAATCTATCCATGTGAATAAATGATTTGATGTCAAACATGGTATAAATCACTTGATTACCGATAATTGAGGTAAACCATTAACAAGTGCGAGGGAAATCACCAATGATGAAAATGAATCCCAAGGCACCCTAGTACATTCCAATGAATGTAAATAAATGAGTTGAGGTCGAACATTGATGGAATTATTCGATCAGAGGTCAATGATGTAAACCTACTCTTGAAAGAGAGGAGGCCTGCCATTGATGCATGCATGTCCCAAGGTACTAATTGGTTTCTAAGTCTAATTACCGAATGATGTGTTGAAGTCAACATGAATAGAATCGTCGAAGGAGGTCCTTGATGTATCCCCTATCATCAACATGAAACTGACACAAGAAAGTGATATGATATGGTGAATCGAATGAGTATGGACCAACACATGAAATGGAAAATGGTAATACTGCAAATGGATGGTTTGAAGTGAAACTTCCCTCAAACATTAAGAAGCATGAAAACTGACTTGGCAACATTGAATCTACAAGTACAAGAACATAATGTAACGACAAAGAGAACTCTCCGATTGGAACAAAAAATTATAGTGACACATGGAATTGGTATGACTAAGAGACAAGCAGATTATTGAACTGTAAGACGGGATGAAAACATGTGCCATGTTCAAGAGAAACGACAACTTCCATAAAGGATTACAAAAAACTTGACCCACTTCTTTTAATTCCCCCGCCTATCTAGATAGATGAGTACGTCTTTATTTTTTAACGAGCTTGAGGAGCTTAACAAATTCTTGGTATAGCTCATCTTTCGGATGAGTCCCTCGACATATTTTTAACAAACCTAAGGAAGGAGGGGTTCGGTCTTGTATGGGTCCTGGAGATTGGAATCACATAGGTCCTTCGATGCATAGTTTTATGATCCCAAAGAAGGTAAACTCAGTGGTTTTTCACATTTAGAGAGTCTGAAAAGAACTTAAAGACGACTCCATGGATGACTTTTTCATAAATTTAGTCTCCCAAGCTTGAAAAAAGTGTAAAACAATACATGGGAGAACTCTTCTAATCATGCTTGATTATAGTATTCCTTTTTTGTAATTAGTCTAGCAATACAAAAAAAGAGATAAACTACCACTCAAAAGATGCCCTTTCAAACCTTTTAACGAGTGTGAAAGGAAACAAGCTCACTCAACAATATTTTCATGTTTTGAGAGTCTGAAAAGAGCTTAAAGGAGACTCCAAAGAGTTCCTTTTTCGTATAGCTTTTATGAGTTCGAAAAAGAGATAAAAGTGTACTTGATAAACTATTCTCATGTATTAACAAACATGAGAAAGAACAAAGACTAAGCTTGATAACCTATTCTCATGTATTTACGAGCACAATGAAGAAAAAAGACTAAGATTGTTATCGAAAAACTACTATGTTATGATGGGAACGACCCTCAAGCGAGTATCACTCCTAGTAGCGTGTCTCTCTAGAGGTATTCCCCCCCCAGCTTATGTGATAGAATCTAATGGATTTTATCCAACATGATGTCCAGAGGCGGGAGACCTACCCCCCAAGCATCATTTCCTCCGACTCTTCTTCTTCTTTACTAGTTTAGGCATTTGGTTAATAATAGGAACATTTTCACTAGGAGGAGGAAAATAGGGTTCAAGTATTTGATCCAGAGTGAGACTTGATTTGAATGGAGGGGGGTATGTTTTATTTTTTAATGAGCTTGACAGAGACAATGAACTATGCTCGTAAGTGTCTGTTTCATTTTTTAACGAGCTTGGAACATGAAAATAACTATGCTCGTCATGATCATATTCTACCAAAGGATTAGATGGTGCTAGGGATTGTCACACCTGATTCAAAATCATATTCAATGTGGCAACCATTCGGGTGGGATGGGAAAGCAAAGGAAAAACCCCCATGAGAGAGGAATCCTGAAGGAGACCTACTGCTACACTCTCAAAACTATTCTGTCCTAGAAAAGGGACATTATTCGTTGTAGCATTGTGGAGATATGGAGTTGTATAGTCAAGTTGGTTAACAATGATAATTTTTCCTTGATGGGGAAATCGTAAGATATGAAACACCGAAGATGCGATGACATTCATCATATAGAACCAACTATGACCAAGTAACAAATTATAATCTAGGGGCACATCAACTACTTCAATATTGATTAAAACAATATTACCCTTCAATGTCACAACAAAATCTTGTAGGATTATGTGAGGTTGGAAACCACGTCCATCAAACGCTTTTAGGGTGGTAGGAGACACAGTAAGTTTAGGAGAACCAATGGCTCTCCAACAAGACAAAGAAACGACATATGTGGAGGCTCTGTCATCCAAAATAGTGCGATGGATGTTCTTTTCACCACCCAAAATTTGAATTTGAAATGCTAAGTGGTGAGAGAGCCTCTCCTTAAAGTAATCCAGATGAAACGTAATCAAGTTCGACTCCTTTAGATCCATAGCTTCAATGGTTAACAACAGTGTTCTATGTTGACTTGGATGGTTCTGTAGAACTTCGAGGGTTGACATAGCACAAGCCGGCTGCGCCAAATCTTCAATGATGTTGTAGTTTTGGGTAGTGCGAGCATTTGGATTAAATGTCACTTTTCAAATTACGCTCTTGGGAGACCGCAACACTACATTAGAAATTGGCTTCTCAATTTGAAGAGGATTAGAATATGKAGGAGAAGTGGATGTATAGGTTGATAGACATCCTTTCCCTTAGTCTTATCACTTGGAAGAGTGTCATAARTATTTTCTCGAGTCGTTACATTAACTGTATTAAACATGTACACTTGAGAAGCACTCAATGAAGCATCCCCATGGTGGGAATARCCTGCGTTTCCCCCTTGCGGAGGGGMAAGATTTTGTGCAACTAGATGTTGCTGAACCGGTTAGGAGGTATCCTTCAAAAATTTAGCGATAACCTCACGATGAGGGCAATTTAGCGATAATTCATGTAGTGGTCTTCCTCACAGATCATGTAAGGAGACTTATCCTTCATAGTCAGTTGAGTATCAACAATMTTTGGATTATCCTGCTCATTAGAATATTTCTTGGATTTTCCCTTGTTTTTCTTCTTACCTCTTGGTTGCGAAGAGGAAGTGGATTGGACCACATTCACCTTGGAGGTTTGAGAAGAAGCGGAAGTAGTTTTGGTGTTTGAAACAAAATTTGGTACCAGAGAATGTTTTGTGGGATCGTTTGATGGACGAGGAGTGTGAGGGATAAGATCATAAAGTGTATCAGACTGGGAATATAACAAGTCCAAATAGTGTGCGTAGATGATAGCCTTCTCCTTAGTAACAAAATTTTCCATAACAACATCAAGGGCTATGGGAGGAAAGAGCAACTTTGTAAACCAATCCATGAGGAGTTGGTCCAGAATTGGATCTTTAATCAACCATCTCCGCTTACTCCACTCAAGAATATGATCGGATATGTGGGTGGAAGAGGATTGTCGGAGTGAGGTGAAAAGTTTTGTACCGGTATCATACTGTATAGGCAACTAAAAATGCGTCAGAAAGGCCATGGCAAGAGAATTAAATTCGATAAAGAAGTTACACAACAATTTGATATACCATTTCGTTTTTGCACCTATAAGTGTTCTATGAAAAAGCCTAAGATGAATGGAATCATCCATCAAAGAGTTGGAAGAACACCATAAATGGAAAGTCATAACATGATTGTTACGATCTTCCCTAGGTTTTTCGTCAAATTTCAAGATGTCAGACGATAATTTGGCAGGGATGGTGGGCCAAAACGTGGCATGTTAAATGGGATTGTTTGTTAAACATGATAGATATGGCAGATCTAAGGTAGCCAAGAATGATAGCTTTCAGTTAGCGTGCAGATACTGGTGATAACCATATGTCATAGGAACACTAGTAGGACCATATCTAGGTTGCGACGAGATGGAAAAACTAGATGGTCTTCCCATATATGGTGGTTGTCCTGATTGTCCACCCATGTACTATGACTGAACATATGGACCTCCTACGTACTTAGATTGACTTGATGGTCCCCCCATGTGATGTGGTTGTATTTATGGGCCTACTATAGACTATGTGTGAAGATACTTTTGCATTGGAATCGTGGGGTTTACAGATTGATATGGCAAAGTTCCTTGTGGAGGAATGCCCACCAGATTAGGTTGGCCCCTCAAAGGATTAGAAACACCTGGAAACGACTGTCCAGGATATATGCCAGTGGTAGTAGGGATAGAAGGACTTCCAGGAGAGACTTTCCCTTAGGCTTGTTGATGTTGCAACCACGTAGGTTTCTCCCTAGTAAAATTTTTCCCTACAACTGAAGGTTTCCCCCCAGCTGAAGGTTGGCCTCCCATTGAATATTGAAATCCAATGTAGGGTGTACTCATCTGCAATAAATGATATGGAGGTTGAATATATTTTTTAACCGTAGTTGTGTGAATGACTTGACTGTCGACCATCTGATCGATGGGACGACCAAGTAAGGCACTTGGTGTGTGCATGTGTGGAAGTAGTGAAGCAAGAATATTATCGGACCCATGTGCGAAGGGAGATGTATGCACAAGTGGTTGATTCAGGGTTACCTAGGTCAACGATGTTTCTGGTAAAGATGAAGCATCAACAATATCAACTGCATGAGTTGTGGAAAAAGATAAATTCCCAAGTCCTTCAGGAAAACCAAAATATGTACGGTTCATGGAAACATATTGTGTAATGGTAGAACCAAGCGGTAGTCGATAAGAAGAATAAGAATCAACATATCTCGTGGAAGGTGGATCAATGAGAAGTAGGTCAAGTGGATCCATAAAAATAGGATTCATGTAAGATGCAAGGCTTTCTACCAAGGTTGTGACCAATTCTTCAACGTGTTGACCACTTCCAGGAGCTATGCTTCCGGTTTCAGAAGTGTGATCTGAGATCATTCCTTTGTAAGAAACATTAGGTTGAGGTTCCTGAACTTCAGGTTCCATACCTTCTATACTATGAAATCTTCGATCCTAAGGCCAACTATGAAAGTAAAAGAAAAACACCCTTGAGAAAACTAAAAGTAATTAATCGAGCAACAGTAGGCTCAAGGATCTTCCAAAGACAGGATATCAAGCCGCCAATGAAGAAATGAGAAGTAATTGCCCCGACCTCCACGTAACAACCCTTCTTGATGCAAGAAACCTTTTCTTTTGCAGGATCAACCTCCAAGGGTAGTGAGATTGTGATACAGTGTCTTCCCCAGGTACCATGGGAATCCCCCCACAATCACCTTTATAGGTGCCTAGGAAAGGCCACTAAGGATTCCAACTCGCATTTAGTCTCTAGGTAGGTACAATTAACAGTCGGGACCGAACGTATGGGCATGATATCAAAGTCCAAAGATATTCAAGAGAACTGAAGATAAGTGGACTGGTAAGACTCTTGACGACCCCAAATGGATTCAGGATTCATGAATCACTAAGACCAAATGAACCAATGGTTTCTCAAGAAAACCCCCCAATATATGCTCTATCTGCTACGATTGGTTAAGCTTTGGAGGGGTAATCTTCATTGTTATTCCACACACAACCTCGTGTTTAGCCCTTGTGTGAGAGGGGGTTCCAAGCTATTCTTATATGAAAGTTGGATTTGTTCACTCTTTAGTGCTCTATAGTCTGTTTAGTAGTCTTGGACAATTTACTCACTTTTCCTAGTCCAAAGACCCTAATATTGTGCTACTATTGGTGTGCTAAAACCAAATAATGTTCTATTTGATTTTATTAGCGCGTGGTTTATATTAATGGATTTTAACTCAATAGGTTCAAGGAGATGAAACTGATGATGTGAGAGAGACTCGACTCCAAAAGAATGAAAAATAACAAGATGTAGTTCGTTCTTTTCGATGAATTCTATGTATGGGAAGGAGAATAGTTCTATTCTTCTTAACAAAAGCAAGAACTCAAAATTATGTAACTTTCAATTTTAGGGATCAAGATGATGCCAAACTACCAAGAAAATGTTTCCAAAAATCGAAATGCACATGAAAAACTAGCTCTTTTTCCAAACATATACCAAAACAAATTTCCTAAAGAAAGCAAAAAATTTCTTTTTTCTATTATCTATGCAAGGAGATATGCAAACTTTTCTTCTTCTTAAATTTCAAATGAAATGAAAGACATCTAAGTTTGACACAAAGAAGTACGAGGCAAAA
>JASDQU010818012.1:18283-32355 GCA_032191745.1 Picea mariana
CAATCACTCATGAAAATCCTCAAAATACGAGCAACATGAAACAATGTTCAAGATTGGGTTGTGGAAAAAACGAGAGTCCTACTCATCTAGAAAAGCGAGATGTTTCAATGAAGACAAAAAGGCTCAATACCAAGCAACATTTTCAAACCCTAGTTGATGAAAAATCCTAAACAATCAAACAATTTGAAAGCTTTGTGAGACGAAGATCAGAGAACCGAAAGGAAGGATGAACCAAGCGATCTTGTTAACCCAAGGGGATCACAACTAGGATAGAATATTGAAAAATCAAAGAAGGAATATGAATGCGCATCAAATGTCTTATTCTCAAGCCAAACAAATTCAAAGACAAACCAAGGGTCTATGGGCAAAAATCCTCTCAAAAGAAGACTGAAAAAAGCAGGCAGAAAGACATAAAAAAGAATGAAAGAGGAGATTGGCGCCCGTGTTATCAAAGAGATAGAGCACCACTCAAGGGAATGGGGCCACCTAGGAGGCTTAGGGGAAGCTCTAGTTAGCTAATGGAACCCCTGTATGCACTATAGGGGAGCACCAATCAAGCTAATGGTGCCCTGGTGTGAACTGCAGAGAAGTGCCACTTTTTGGAAAAGTTAAAAAAATGGCTTCTAACAAGCTCAGACTCAGTAGAGGAAGAGGGAATGGGAAATATCTTAGAAAGAAGCATAAAAAAAGATCTAATGATAGGAACATGCTTTAGATGATCCAGGGAAAGACTAGTCAAAGTCAATCCCTAGTGGAGTGGCCAATTTCTGTTACATAATGTTTCACTTGCAGACAAATGAAACTTCCCTTGGATTACTAGACCTATATACCAAGACAGAAACAACACAATCAAAATGAGTAGGATAGAAAGGATATGATGAACCTGTTTTGACGCTTTTTCTTTCTTCTTCCAATCCTTGAGCTTGATCTTCAAACTCCCTGGCGCAAATTGATATTTGCAATGGAAAGAAAAGGAAAACAACTATTTGCTACTCTAATTGATCAGGGAAGAAAAATCTATCTACAAAGATTAGAACTACAATAGAAAAACAAATGATAAAATACATAAGCTTGAAGGAAATATACAAAGTATATATTGAATGACAACCAATAAGAAGATACTTACATACCACGATTGATGTTGTAGTAGCCTTTCCAAGCTCTCCTCATTCAACTCTTGCACGAATGTACCAATATAAAAATGATGATACTCTGACTGATTACTCCCTCTTTTACCTTGGATATGGCTCCTTAAGGTTGGTATCTGATCCTAAGTTGAAGCCATAACATAGGGGTTGAACACAACCATCCTCATCCCAAGAGAGTTGGCCTATAGAATAAGGTGGAGGATCCCCCTTTTCCCTTCAACAATACTGGTGCTCCCCTTAGTGAGAGACAAATCACAATTTTCCAAAAGTGGTGCTCCCTTAACATGGCAAGGGGAGCACCGATGCTCCGTATACATCGGATGGGGAGTGCCACCCTTCTAAATTGATAAAAAATGGTCAAATTCCCAAGTAAAAACCATGTTTCAATTGTTAGATGATGGGGATTCTTCCTCTAACATGATTTATGAGTTGTGACAAGTTTTTCCATGGTGTCGATTGAGTTGCAACACTTAAAAAAAGTGTATGATACAAGTTATGACACTTGCGACAATTAAAGTGCGACACTTGCAACACTTAGGGTATGACATTTCGGTGTGTAATATTTTGTCCATATGAATCGACATCCTCAAGATGAGGTTCCATCAAAGGATCGAAGAACCCGAGGGATCCACTGGTAGATGAGGAGATCATGTTGATAGGAGCTATGTGTGTAGTGGGAGATGGTGGGGGGAGGGGAAATATACCCATGAGTGAAGGATCTTTAAACATTCTCACACCAATGTGCAGAGAATACTGCGTGGCATCATCGACAAAGGGTACATTAGACCTGACACTGGATCTAAGGTTTGGGGTACAAAATTCAACTTGATTGATGGTAATGATTTTCCCTTGGTGAGGGAAGTGTAGGACCCTAAAGATCGACGAGACAACTGTTGTGAATTTGTCATTGATGTGTTTCATTGATGTCAATAGTCGAATTCATTGTGATGTAATGATGAATTGTCATTGATGACAAATAGGGTGCAGAAGAAAATTAATCAAATCTCGGAAGGAAAAGCGCATTGCAGAAACTCTATTAGGATTGAAATACTCACAATAAAACTCCAAAATAATCGAGGAGGAATTCTATCCACTAATGTAGGTTTTCGGGAAAAACTAGGACCGTCAGATTGAGGAGAAGTCATAGGTTGGGAAGACTTAGATCTCAACCGACAGATCTAAAGCAAGAGATTTGGGAGGTTTTCCAACCATTAAGATCAAGGAGGGACTTCAGATGAATTCTTGACCATCAGATTGAGTAAAGTGAAGGATATGATAAGCAAGGCCAAATGCCCAAGATCCCAAATAGCCGAAATGAATATGAACTATTGATATAAAAGTGATCATAGTCGTTGGATGAATCCAAGTGGAAGGATAACATAAGCACTTCCATGTTGAACACTTCGACGCTGGCCAACTCTGGTGGAAATTGGAGCAACAATTACCTGGACCTTCGAAGCCCCGAAGTTCCGTAGTAACGAACTTCTGTCGACTATTGGATCAGAGAGAGAGCAGGGAAATACCCTCAAGCATAGATCACAGTCAACATCGACGCTGACCACTCCAGTGAAAAGAAACCAAGAAGATACAAGTAAGATACATGAGCCATCGATCTAACAAAAGAATAGATCATGACTGTCGAAGGATGATTTCAGCAGAAAGACACAACAGTCGTCAGATCTGGGAGTGGCAGAGGAAGTTCATTGGATCAACATCCAAATAAGTCATGTCCATCAGATCTTAGTGAAGGTAGATCGATGGTGGGGAGCCATTGCTGGATTCAAAGGAAAATTTAACATTCACACAAGTTTCGGTTCCGCAATCCACACAGACCATAGATTGTCACCTACAAATAGATCAACAGTTGGCATCGGTTCCACTCTTAGGATCGACTCTTAGGATCGACCTGTACACCATACTTTTCGACAATATGACCTAGGTACTCAACTTTAGAGGCTCTAAAATGACATTTAGATTGTTTGAGAAAAAGTTGGTGTTGAGATAGTAGATGGAGAACTTGATCCACATAGGAGAGATGAGTTTGCCAAGTTTTACTATAGACGAGAATATCATCAATGACAACTAAGACAAATTGACGTACAAAGGGACATAAGAGATGATTCATGAGACTTTGAAAAGTGGAGGGAGCATTACAAAGGCTAAAGGGAATGATTGAGAACTCATAGTGACCCTCATGATTTCAAAAGGTAGCCTTGGGAATGTCTTTTTCCTTCATACATATCTAGTGGTAGCCAGAACGAAGATCAAGTTTGGTAAAGTACTAAAGGTGTTACTGATGAAGGTGGACATGATCAAGGTGTTGTTGATGAAGACATGATCAAGTTTGGTCGAAGACAAGAAGGTGTTGCTAATGAAGGTGGACACTTTGAAGAATGTTTCATATTCATTGACAAAGTTTGTGAGCACCAAGAATTTCTCGTGGTGTAGAGAAACAATGGGTATTGTTGCCCTCGATTTTTGACTATGTAATCTTGTGACTCCCTATATGCAAAGAAAACAAAAAGTAGGAGAATGTATGGGTGTGTGTTATGCTTTAAGAGTTTGAAGAAACTTCATGAGTGAAAATCATAAGGATTTGATGGAAAAGGGGCTTGAAAGTTTAGAGAAACAAAGAAAAAGAGGGGTTCCAAAGATTCCTTCACTTAGAAAAAGATCGTCAAAATAAAAGTGAAGAAAATTTTGGGAAGGGGTTGTTGTTGGAATAACAACACCTTAATAAGGAAATGTTATTATTGGGTATCTATTATATTCTTTGCATGACCAAACCCATGTGCGGGGTTGCACCGGGTGCAGTGAGGGGGTCACAGGGGGCGATATTTCATCTTGTCTAGGGGGGTTGCAGGGGTCAAAGCCACCAAAATGTTTTTGGGGCGGTTTTGCGTCCATTTTTTAGTGGTTTTCAACATACGTTTTTCTCTTTTGGCGGTTTTGTGGTGCATGGGGGAATTTGTAGCTTAGCCCATGGTTTTATAATTCTGGTTAAGAAATTAGGGTTGTATTCTAATTTGGGTCAATGCATTAGGGGTTTTGGATGCCGTAAGATCATATATATATATATTGTATTGTAAACAATTAATTTTGAAGATGATGAATAAGCATCATAGGTGTGGCTCCAAGATGGTTATTGGTTTCCCTAGTTTGGGTTACTAGGATAAATCTCTATGTATGTATGTGATTGCAATTGCATTCTTTTCTATTTTTAAGAATCTGTGTGTGCATTGCATTACTATAAAAGGTTTAAAAACTTACAGAGAGTTATAATCCTTCCATATTTGAGAAACAACTTAACTCTTCCATCTCATATGAATTTGGTTGTTGAGTCATCTCTAGGAAAACATCATCTCTATTATACTTTTCATATTTAAAAAACCACTTCCTACGAGGAGTCATATGAAATGAATCACCCGAGTCGATCAACCGTACATCATGCTCTGCATGTGTAGCTATAATTGCCAGGTAAACATCACCTCCTTCTTTTGTGGAGGCTTTTGTTTCTATGGAAGGAGCATCATTAGATCTCTTACCTTTATCAACATTCTTAGATCTACAATCTTTCTTATAATTCCCAACTTTATTACATTTCCAAATTTCCTCAAAGATTGTCTCAGAGATTTAGATCTACCTCTAGATTTATATCTGCCCCCTCAAGACTTATTTTTTCTTTCTTGGGACTAACCTTTTATAAATAAAACATCCTTTCTCACACCCTCCAAGGAATTTCTCTTAATTTACTTTGAAAATAAGGATGCAATTACATCCTCAAAATTTAATGTGGATTGAGTGGTACTACCAATTTCTATAGCCAAATTATCCCAAGAGTTTGGAAGATAACTTAATAAGGCATTAATTTTATCTTATTCCTCCATATTAATATCAACATACACAAGTTTACTTAGCAAAGTATTGAAGGAATTTATATGCTTTGTCATAGAGTCGCCATATTATATCCTAATATGATACAAATTATTTCAAAGAAACAACTTGTTTACCAGGGACTTTGACTAATAGAAATTACCTAACTTTTTCACACAACTTCTTTGCAATGTCTTCTCTGGAGACATTTAGCAACATCATATCTGAGAGGCAAAGTCGAATCATACTTCTTTCCTTTCTATCCATCATTTCCCAATCTTCTTTCTACATAATAGTGGGTTTTGTACTTAGATCCATAGGAACCCAGTTTTCTCTATCTACAAGAAGATCTTCCATCTTTAGCTTTCATAACTTGAATCTTTTGCCATTAAACTTCTTTATTTCTATTCTTGAACTTCTTTCCATTTTCTTTACGCAAGATTCAGTACACAAAGCTCCCACTCAAGCATAAGTTTATTGAAGACCCAAGATACCATTTCTCTTCATAAAACAAGCTAAACCCTAGCAACAAATATGTCCTCTTGAAGCTAAAAACCTCACTCTGATACCATTTGAAGAGTTGGATAAACCTATGCAAGAAAATAAATACTAACATAACCTAAAAACTTAAAAATAACAATGGAACATACACATAGTACACAAAGATTTACCCTAGAAACCCTTAACTGGGAAAACCAACCAACTTGAGAGCCACACCTATCTCTTTCTCCTTGTATTAAAMCCACCATTTATAATACAATATATATGTATTACACGACATCCAAAATCCTAATTCATTCACCTAGATATTAACTTGGATTAGATTACAACCCTAGTTCCTTGACCAAAATTAATTTACAATGGGMTGAAAAGCCATTGATTGAAAAAGCACAAAATAGTCCAAAGACAGACCTAATTTTTTTTCTTTCAGGGGCTCTACCCATGAACCCTCAGTGAGGGCCTAGTGGTCCCCTGTGGCCCACTAGACCCCCTTTGTTGTAGGAAACTACAAAGAATAAAAAACATGTCGAACACTTGTTACAACTGTGCTAATTATAATCCATTGTTGATGCAATTTTTACAAGAAGTACTATGATATGTCCTCTTCAGGATCCCATTGATCACATCAATTTCAGGATTTTAAGAGGAATTTAGGAATGACCAAGACAATATATCTACATGGCCTCCTTAAGTTTCTCAAACGCTTGGTTCAAATAACCCAAATAACATAGAAAAGTAATGCCACACCTTGAGAATGATAAAAAGTGGATGGATAACAATGCCATTTTGAGAGGAAAATTTACTTTACACCTTATGTTTACAAATAACTCTTGATGATCCTTAAAATTAGATCCCCTTAGTTCATGCTTCTAAGCCCTTTTTAACTACCATAAATTGAGCTTTTAGTCAAAATTTATGATAATTTTAAGTTGACCCACCTTGTAAAGCCTTAATTTGGGGTTTGCTCTGTTGGTTGACCTTGAACTTGTTACAACTTTGCCAATTCTATTTTTCTATTGCTAAAATTTTTATAGGTTGCACTTTGTTATGTCCACTTCAAGATCCCATTGATCCCCTTCAATTTGGAGTTTCTAAGAGAAAGTTAGGTCCAAGCTATGGAAAACCTTTTTTGTGTCTTCCAGGTGAGCAAAATGTACAAACTACAACTTCATCAATATTTCTCTAACATATATGAAATTTGGGTTTGAAATACTTGGGTTTATCTTCTATCCAGTCCCCCAAGTGGAATTCAATTTGGACCACACAATATTCATGTATTATTGTTTTTTTTAAAACCACATGTTTAGTCCTAGTTTGAGGACTAGACAAAACCCTAACTTGTACATCTTATAACTTTAAAATGACAACAAACTAGTTTATGAATTTTTTACCCAATGTGTGTTTCCATGTCCACTATTGACCCTAAAATTCCACCCAAAGACAATGATAAAAAAAATATAGTTAGAGTGAAAATGATAATATGACTCATTTGAAGGAACCAAACCATAGATATAAACATAAAAAAGACCCAAATTAGTAAATGCCACACCTAAATCAACTAAAAGAGTGAATGCATAAGAAACCTCTTTGAGGGGGCAACCTCATGTGAGAAATGAAAATAATGAGCCAACCACTAATGACAACAATAATATAACAATAACAATGCAATGGCCCATGACTTAGGGGCTTAACATAGTGTAAAATAATTCGACTAGTGAGTGCTTACAAATGCAATCTTGCATTACCTTTGAGATTTCACATCCACAAGGCTATGCATACAAATTTGTTACATTTCTAATCTCTTACAAAAAATTCTCAGTGATCAATTTTTTATCATCTGATAATGTGTCATACCTACAATGTCTTATATTGCACACATGGCGGTGTTGAAAATGTCTAATAGTTCCATATTCAAGTCAAAGGCTTTATTTTTAAATAGGATTTTCTTCTCAAGAACAAAACTCTTGATCAATCAAGATCTTTCAATCAACTTCATACTCTGATCATTCACTTGGCTTATGAGTTCTTTTGTTAGCTCCTTCATGTATATTTTAACCTTGTACAATTAATTACTACAAACAAGTTCTTAATAAAACAGAAAAGATACAATGGCACACACACATTACACATATATTTTACCCTGGAAACCCAAACCGAGAAAACCAACAACCTGTTTAGATCCACACCCCTAATCTTCTATTCATCATATCTTCATTGTTTACAATACATTACATATATAGGATCCCACATAATCCAAACCCCTAATCCATTGACCTGGATTAGTTAACAACCCTAATTCCTTAACCAAAATTAGAAAACCATCGACGAACACCATGTGCTGAAAAACTGTTAAAAAATGAATGTAAAAAGTGCCCAAAAAAAATGAGGGTGTTGCCCTCGAACCCTCACGCAGGGGGCCTCTCGCCCCCCCAATGACCCCCCACACAGCTGGTGCAACACATACACTAGATCTAGTCGTGCAAAGAATATAACACATACCAAACACTTCAAGTATTCAATAAGCTCACTGTTAAACAAAACATTGAATGTTCATTGTGTTTGGTAAATGATGTCTCTCGACTACATTGCCCAACTCACTTACAATCTCATTCTTCTCTGCTGACATGTGCCAACCCTTGATCTGTAACATATTACCTTCTTATGGGCCTTCTCCAAAGAGTTAGGTATAATTGTTCTTTTTCTTTACTTGTTAGTTAAACAATTGATTTGCCTTCCATAGGTCATTTTTTGTTGAATTATCAATGATAATGAATTGGTTGGGTGATAATTGTTTATGTGGCACACATGTGCTACTTTAGATCTAGTCAGTACCCATCCTCTTGGTCATTCTATAGAGGTTCAGATACAGACCCTCTAAGAAACCATTAGGCTTAATTACTTCCATGATAACTGTCAATCATGTGTTAGTCAACCAAAAATCCCAATTGGCTTAGCCCTTAGTCATCCTCTGATCTTAGTTTTCTTTCACACTTTTTTCAAACAATTCCTTACCCACAAACACTATTCACTTTCTCTATTCAACTTCATTCATTATTAGGATCTATTTTCAAATCCAGTAGTCCTCCCCTTTTTAGGTATTTTTAGGTCCCACAAAAACTTATACAAGTTCTAGAGCTTTGTTCTTTAAAAGTCCTATTTTGATTCAGACGAATAAGAATCTTCTCTCAACCTTGTCAAGTTAGTTTGCAGGGTGAATTTTTGTCAAAATTTGGAAAAATCATTGGGTTCACTTTTGAAGCCGACCTCATATGGGTTTGTCTTCTTTAAGAGTGTTCCCAATTTGGATTCTAATGTCGACATGTCTCTACTATTGAGTCTTCCTTCTTTTGCAAAGCTTGCATATATTTTTCATGTTGGATTACTACAAGTGTCCTTCAAGATGATTTGTCCTTCTATGAGGCTTTCACATTCTTGTGTTGTCTTGTGCTTCTTTTAATCATAAAACAATTTCTTCTAAAATTTTGTTACCCACAAACACTATGCACTTTATTTATTTAACTTCATTCATTATTAGGATCCATTTTGGATCACTTCATTAAAAAAAAACCTTTTGCACATACTTCTRCTCCAAGTTGTGAAGATTTTAATATAGTTTTTTCTAATTTATATTAACACTAAAAGCCCATGCAAAAAAAACATTTCATGTTACTAATCAAAATGTAAAGCTAAGATAAAATATGAGAAAATGACTCCTAAAAGAGTGAGARGGGAAGGCTWTGTAAAGCTAAGATAAAATATGAGAAAATGACCCCKAAAAGAGTGAGAGAGGAAGGCTAGGGGAAGGCTATGATAGGAAAAGTGACTTCCACTTAATTTCCATAAAGAAGAAAAAGGTAACATAAGCACATAAAGTATATGTATATAATTTAACACGTCACTTGATGTTGATTAATGCTCACCGCTCCACCTCACTTGTATATAAACTTCATGTGGACGTTAATATTGAAGGGTTCTTAGATTTGTTAATTTGATTGTTATTTCTCATTTTGTATTTATGTAGAGTTACCTAGGATAACCAAAGCCAATGTGCTATTAAAATCTCATTAACCATTCAATGCTTATGCAATTAATATTACAAATACAATAAAGATTGTGGTGTTGATCCCACAACATTTCCATACATCTGTATAGGTCTAACTAAATTTTTTAAACTTTGAGACGTTTGTGTATACTTATGACATTCCACTCTATTGCGGTTGTGGACTTTCTGTATACAACTTATGTTTTTCAATAACCACCATCCACGTCATACGACGCCACTCTGGTTGTGGTTTTCATGTTTTCAACTTCGTTTTTTTTTCCAGGTAAATAATATACGATGGAGAGTAAGTACATGCTACTCTAAGCAATCAAACATGATACATAAATATAAAGGGAAGTTAAGACCTCATGCAAGCGTTTGTAGTCCAACGGTTAGGATAATTGCCTTCCAAGCAATAGACCCGGGTTCGACTCCCGGCAGACGCAATAAATATTCTCAAATCATTTTCTGAGGACAAGTCAAAATAAAACATTTTATTCAGCATTAAAAACAAAACATTTTATTCTGCAATTCAAATGCTGATTTGAAACATTCACAGAAAATAAATAGAAAGGAATTGAATGGGTAAATGGATCCAATGCTCAAAAAAAAATATTGTTTCACCAAAATTTAAAACAAAACATTTTATTCTGCAATTCAAATGCTGATTTGAAACATTCAAAGAAAATAAATAGAAAGGAATTGAATGTGTAAATGGATCCCATGCTCTAAAAAAAATTGTTTCACCAAAATTTAAAACAAAACATTTTATTTAGTAATTGAAATTCAAATGCTGATTTGAAACATTTTAAAAAAATAACATTTTATTTAGTAATTCAAATTCAAATTCAAATGCTGATTTAAAACATTTGCAAAAAATAAATAGAAAGGAACATTTTAAATGCGTAAATAGATCCAACGCCCCCAAAAAACATTATTTCACCAAAATTTAAAACAAAACATTTTATTCAGCAATCCAAATGCTGATTTGAAACATTCACAGAAAATACTAAAGAAACAAGCAGCATCTGCAATCTCTCAATGAAAAAGGAAGCCTAAACAGAAACGGCTTTGCATTGTTTCATATTTTATTTAAAAAACAAAACACAAAGTAAGAAAGCGGAAACAGAAAGGGCTTTGCATTGTTATATATATATATATATATATTTTTTTTTAATTCAAGGTAAGAAAAAGTCTCTGGGATTCATGAGCACATATTTATTCCTGGTATAAGGGGCATGTATCTATTAATTTAAAGTTTTAGGTTTACTTTCTGTGTTAGTATTTGAGGTGTTGGCACGCTTTTAAGACTTTATTTTAATTTTCAAAATCACAAATATAATAATGACATGAGAGGGTCAAGGAAATATTAATTTCACTTTTGAGTTTTGAATTAGACATCGAAATTTGAATTCGGGATTTCAGTCTTTCCATCATTTTAGATGAAATGGATTGAATAAGAATTTTTCTTTGGTTGAAATTTCTTGGTTATGTTTTAAAAAAATTAGAAACCATTGAGGTTAAATAGTATATACTATACATTATAAATCTATGTATTTATGAACCTAATATTGATTCCTTATTAGAATTAACAGTCTTAGAATACCAAAAAAAAATAGAATGATCCCAAATTGTTGATTGTGGGAAAATCACAATTAGATGTCAAAAAGTCCATGTTAATGGTCATTTATTTCACATTTGTTCAATAACCAACCATAAAATTAAGAGGCTTAACAAAAAGACTTTGTAGGAGTCACACAAGTTAAACGCAAAACAAAACAACTTGGGAAAAAAAGGGATAAGAATAATGGTGGATGGGAGATTGAAGAAGAAATAAATAGATTTGAATCCCTAACTCTATTAAGTAAGACAATCCTAGAGAAGAAACTTCAACCAATTCAACTCAAAAACTTATGGATTGGTCTAGTGCTTAAATCTCCATGCCTATTAACCGCCTTAAGTCTCCACAACATTTGGAGATCAAGGGGAAATATATATTATAAAAATGGGATAATTGGGGAATTCTATGGATTATGAGAAATAGGAACAAAGGACTTTATAAGGAATAAGAACAATTCATTCAAATCACATATCCATACTAATATTCAAATTCAAAATAGGGGTGATAGGTGTTATGATTACAACTGTGTGAGACATCCTCCAGGACATTGATTGAGTGAGTCGGCCTGTGAGAGAGCCCATGAGTTGGGTGTGTCGTTCCTCTCTGAGACCGAGATGGAACGTTGTATGCCCCTGTGTGGGGAGGATGCCCATGAGATGAAACGATGTGTACCCCTGTGAGGGGTGAAGGTGCCAATGTGATGGGTGTATCGTTCTCCTCTGTGTAGAGAGTTGAGACAATGTGGTACTCCAAATGATTCTCTTGTGAGACTAAGTGAGATAGAGATCTGTTGAGTAGGGCATCCCTATGGCTGAGCACAGGTGGACATGCCCCTAGTGGTTGAGCTATAGTGGGTGTGTGAGATCCCTTGCTATATTGTCTAAGAGTAAGATTTACCTGTAACCCTAATTGTGATGTAAAGGGTACAGGTTGGCCCCACCATAAATTGAAAGATAATTAATGCAAAAGATAATTAATATTGTAATTATTAATTATATTTTGAGTTATTGAGGTTGTCCCTGTTGTGCCAATAGACACCATTTTTGGTTTGTCTAGTTTAGTATAAATAAAGGTCATTTCCCCATTGAGGAAACACAACACACATGTGATTTTGGAAATTTCAGCTAGTACAAGTTCTAGGGTTGAAGTGCGCACCTCTCTTGGGTGCTAGCCTTCTTGGTTTTGGAGAGCACCCTTTTGTGTGCTAGGTCTATAGTGTGGGAGGTATTTCTCTTGAGAATATGGCAAAGGATTGATGGGTTTTCTTCCCTTGTTGAGAAGGGTTTCCCAAGATATTTCTTGTGTTCTTGTGCATGGTATTTCTTCTTGTGATGTTGGTTATTGCAACAATTGTTAATGGTGTAGCTGCATTTGTATATAAGTAAATGCTAAAATTGAAATAAACCTCATGCTTGAGCCTAGCATAGTGAAAATTCAACATGGTATGAAAGCTTAGGTCTTGAAGAACCCATTGCACAAGCATCTACCAGTCATCCTCTCACTTTTGTAGAACCGTACGACCCTCCTAGGGTTTCYAGAAAATCTGTACGACCCTCTTCTTTTGGGTGTTTCAACACTTCACACTTGGAYGTTGGGGCTGAAAATTGGACAGGAGTGTATGCCCTCCTTCAACGCACCTCCAACAAGCTTCAGATTGCAATTCCGAGAATTTTTTATTTTTGGCCCTAGGGTTTCGCAAATTGTCTRTAGAAATTTCAGATTTAGGGTTTCTGCAGCTCATTGAAGRAGATTTTCATCTCACCAGTGTTCTTCTAACTTTCAAGGCCTATTGTTGGCAGTCATAATCCCAATAAAACCTAAGGTTGCTAGCSTAGCCTAGCCATTAGTTTTTCTAGCCCAGTTGGCAAGGGTTTGTGAAGAATCTAAAATATGATTAACATAACTATGATGGAAGATAAGCTTGATAGATCAAGAAAATACAGTTCCTGGAARCCAAAACTTCAGAGAGATGAAGACATCAAAGAAGAAGCCTTCTTATTCATTTCAACACTCTCAGGTATGGTTCCTACCAATGATGATACTTGGTTAATTGATAGTGGTGCCTCCAGGCACATGACCGATTTTAGAGATCACCTGACTAATCTTGTTGAGAAAGATACCAATCTACATGTTGTCCTTGGAGACGATGCCAAATATAATGTGAAAGGGGCTTGAACTTCTACCTTCCAACTAGATTCTGACATGCATCTTTAGTTAAGTGAAGTACTATATGTACCTAGGATGAAGAGGAACCTTGTTTCCATTTCTTCCTTAGAAGACAAAGGCTACAAGGTTGCCTTTTCTGAAGGAAAAGTTCTTGCATGGCACAAGGAATCACATATAAATTCTGCCAAAGTAATTGGTGTTTGAGAAAGCAACTTATACAGATTGACCATCAGACTAGTCAAAGTCCGTTACATGATACTATCAGCTTGAGTGAGCTATGGCATAGGAGACTTGCTCACATTCATTATAGAGCTCTTACAACTCTAGGGAAAATTGTAAAGGGCCTTTCAGAGATACAGATTCAACATAAATGTGTTTGCAGAGGTTGTTCCCTTGGAAAGAATGTCAAAGGATCCTTCTCGAGAAGCGATAATAGATCCAAGGAAATCTTGGACTTGATACATTCAGATGTGTGTGGGCCAATGACTGTTGCCTCTCTGAATGGATATTTTTACTATGTACTCTTCATATATGATCACTCTTGTAAAACTTGGATTTACTTCCTGAAGAACAAGGATGGAGTCCTTGCAAAATTTCAAGAATTCAAAGCTCAGGTTGAGAACCTGACTGGAAGAAATATCAAGGTACTAAGATCGGATAATGGAGGAGAATACACCTCCAAGGATTTCAACAATTTATGTATTGAAGAAGAGATCAAGAG
>JASDQU010818013.1:11932-27123 GCA_032191745.1 Picea mariana
GCAAACTTGTTCCAATTCCAAAATATCAGGAGGAAAAGTACAAATGAGAACCAAGCAGTTGGGTTCGCAGGAGGAATCTCAAAGTTCATAGCCTTTGACACGTGCAAATTTTCCAATTTCGGGAGAAAGTGCAAGCTTAGGAGGAGGAGCAAAAAAATCCGTTGAATCAAGTTGCAGGGAGAGATATGGACCACTAGATACACATCCAGATAGGAGGAGCACATCGAGGAGGATAAAATATCCCATCCGTTGGATCTGAGTTCACGAATCAACAATAGTCTGACCCAGGTGAGTAACATGGGGTCTAATCCCTTTTCATTTCATAGGAGAGTGGACTCTCTAAGTCTCAAAATCCCGAAGTGGATCGATACGGTCCATCCTCAAGAGACAAGTCATGACATATCTGAGACCTAGGAGCAGAAGTACTCCAAGAGTTCTCGGACAACTAGAGTTTGAAATCACCAAAGATCCGAAGAGCAGAGTAGATCCTAGCTCTCGATTGCCAGGAGACACGTGGCATTAGATCATGGAGTCCGAAAGGAAGCACTCCAGAAGAAAGGGGGTGCAGAAGGCAGAGGAACTCCCAAAGAGTAGGGAGTCAGAGGAGATCTGATTCATTTGTTACAAAGGATGTGTGTCGATAGATCGACCACTTCAGAGGTTTAATCCTTCAGAGAATTTGCAAGTAGTGAATCGACTGAAGCTGAAGTAGATGAAAGTCATCGGAGGCAAAGGACACGTGGAGCCCAGATTTACACTTCAAAGATTAGGAACTCTGGAGGTTTTGTGGATTAGTTTTTCGGAAATCACTGAAGTTCTAGAGCCCGAAGTTGTTGTGGGTCATTGATTTGTGCGAGGAGGAGGGGCCATCGATCCCCCTCACATTAGTTTAGAACTTCGCTAGTTCAAGGTTTAGGGGGAATTGACTGCAGCATGAAGTGAAAATGCCTGGAGCTTGAATCATTGAAGCACCCTTTGAGTAGGCTCCTAGTCATCGTCCGAGGTCATGTGAAAGAAGAGGCCTAGCGTAGGGAGATAGTGCCTGTTACTCAAATTCTTTTAAAAAGGAAACAAGAGCTTAGAGGGATCCTGTGAGTTTTCATAGAATCTACGCCCGAGGAGAAAAAGGGGCTTGTTTAAATTGGTTTGGGGTCTAGAAAAGGCCCGAAGAGTCGATCCGACTCAATTTATTGAACAATCCTATACCGGGAGGTCAAACAGCCCCAAGGAGAGAGAGGGGGTATGCATCAAGTGGTATCAGAGCCACATATTTGATTTATGTAGGCCAAGGATATAGAGGAGATAGTCTGACTACATCAAGTAGTATTAGAATTTTAAATCTCTCCCATAGAAAGAAAGTGAGGGATATTGAGTATTGATGCTCTGTGTGAAAGATTGTTGCAAGGTGTGAAGCAAATGGTAGAAATCCAAGAGGGATGAAGGCATAAAATATGGATACTGAAGGCCATAGGAATCATCAAGACAAGGACCGCCAACATAAAAGAAAGGAAGAAATGGACAAAGAATTCCAGGACATCAGAGAAGAATTGGAGAGGCTGACATTAAAAATGTAGCAGGAAGCACAAGTACATTGGAATTATGAATGGCCCATGAAGAGAAAGGTAAAATGGTCGGTTCAGAAATTGTTGGCTAGAGGACAGTGACAGCTATTGATAAGGTGGTTGAGGCATGTTGAAAGCCTCATATACACAGGGGAAGTGGTTCACATTTGTGAGACAGAAATTGGAAAAAGCCTTAGCGATGATGAGGAGAAGAGAGCAGTTGATCCCATGAGCTGCCAGGAGGGCAGAGATGAACTTTCAGGTTTCCATATGGGAAATGGAAGGAGATTAGTGATTGATCTTAGTGACTTACATGTGGGAAATGATGAAATTTCAGATTGCCTGGTGGGAAATCCAGAGAGATCAGTTGATCTCATGAGATGCCAGGTGGGCAGAGAGGAAACCCCAAGTTGTCAGGTGGGAAAAGGGAAAGAGATGAGACTGCCTGAGAGTCTCATGAACTGTGTTAAGAGTTTAGGTCAACAAAGAGTGTTTATGGATAAGGATCATAGGTATAGTATGATCATTGGAGAAATTAGTATATTCCTACCAATTAGCCCAGTGGAGGCATGTGCACATGTTGAAATTGAAATGGAGGAAGGACAACCAGTTGTGACTGTCACAGAGGATAAGGAGAAGTTACTGACATCTACGCTAGTAGAAGAAGAAGATAATTCAACAGAATTGCTCAAAATTTTCAGCCAGGAAGATGAACAGGAGATGACTGTAGCACCGAAGTTTGTCGCAGAAGAGGAAGCAGACAACATAGAATTTGTTGATCTGTATGAATAACTGGAAGACTTGGAGAGAAGGGTGATAGTGCAGAGCATGCACATCCAACAGACTAATTTGGAAGCATATGGAGAAGCATACCAGCATGGGGAGCAGCTAGAGTAAAATGGAGTTGAACCAGCACAAGAGGAGCTAACAGAAGCTAATATGTCAGAGGAGGAAGCTGAGTAGCAGCTCAGTGAGGAGACTGCAGAACTAGAGTCTACAGAGGAGTGGAAAGCTAGTTCCACAAGAGGTGAAGTCAGCAAGGGAGATCAAGATGACCTACCCATTGATAAGGAGGAAGTGCGGTAGAGAATACTGCATAAGGTGAACCAACAAATAGAGCAGCTAGACAGGGTGATAGAGGAGATAAGAAATCTAATGGTGAGGTCAATAGCAGAAGTAGTCAGCAAGGGGAAGTTGAATAGAGGAGAGCCTACCATAGCAACAGGGAAGAATAAGAAGCAACAAAAAAGCAAAGGAGCAAGAGGACAACTCCAAAGGAGAGTTTGGGATCTAGGGATATTTCAACACTGGGACAGAGGAGCTGATGAGCATGAGCTCATGATTTTCCCAGCAGTGGAGTATGATGCAGGATCATTTCTCCACCTCAGTAACGCTCCAGCATTCCAGCACATCGAAGCGCATTCAAGGAGGGGAGAGGCACCAACCCTCTCGTTTTGGCCCTCATTTTTAAATTTCAAATGTAAAATTTAATTCAATTAAATGATGTAAGGCTAGAATAGCCAAGTCGATGCCTTTGTGCAAGTTTGGATAAGGTCTCCATTAATGGTTAACAGGTTGATGGGATCTAGATCTGATTTGGACTAGATGGCCATTGAATGTAATTCAATGTAATTAATGAGAGTTAGGTGAGTTGGAGGGAGAGATCGAGGAGCCCCTCTTTTGTAAAATATCTTTGTATTAAAATTCATGAGATCTATCATTTAGGAAGTTAAGAGAGGAGAGGAGAGGGATGAGACTCTATTTCATTCCAAGCTTTTGTACACGTTGTAAACATACATTCATATTAATAGAAAGAGTAGTTTTTCTTGCCTATGATTTTTCTGAGTGTTCATGTGTTCTATGAATGTTATCTATGTGATTATTTATGTTGTAGATGTATGATAGGTTTCCATCTACAAAGATAGATATAATCCTTTGTCTGTGAGTTTTTTGAATCATTTTGGGTTCTTTTGGTTAAGTGCAAGGAGTGCATGAAAAAGTCTTGAAACTTCTATGAGCCAATGAAAGGAGTGCATATCTAGAATCTGCTTCGAGTTCATAGGAGAACGTTCCAGGAGGGCACACCCGAATAGTTTACAGACTCAAAGAGGATCCTCAAGGTTACTAAATACCTTGGAGGGGAGATTGTGTAGAGGAAGCATAGAGAAGAAGCATCGTTGAATATTCTATAGAGCTCTATGAGGAGGGCATTGAGAAGGTGCAAGAAGTGCACAGGTGAACTCTGTTTGAGTTCTGAGAAGAGGAGTGTCAAGGAGAAGACACTCACAACGTTACTGAACACTCTATAAGCTCAACAAGGAGTGTTTGAGTAGAAGTTTCCAAGAGGGCACATAAATCCCTTTGAAGGGTGTAGAAGGCTTGAGTCCCTTAGAGATTCGAGCAAGCAAAATCTAAGGAGGAATAGTGCCATTGTGCACAAAGCCTTTGCAAAGAGTGAAAAAGTCTGGGAACAATTCAAGTAGTGGACTGTGAGGCAAGCACAAGGAGTGCGCAGAAGAGGACTTGTTCCAAGACCAAAATCTCAGGAGGAAAAGTGTAGATCAGACCCAAGCTGTGGGCTTCACAGGAGCAATCTCAAAGGCCATAGCCTTTGCCACTTGCAAATTTTCCAATTTTGGGAGAAAGTGCAATCTCAGGAGGAGGAGAAACAACAGTCATTTAACCAATATTTAGGGAGAGATATGGACCACTAGATCCATGTTGTCATTGTTAGTGTTTTGGAAATCACCAAAGCACCAAATCCCAAAGTTGTTGTGGGTCGTTTATTTATATGAGGAGCAGGGACCGTCGATCCCCCTCATGTCAGTTCAAAACTTCACCAGTTCAGGGTTCGGGGGGAATTGATTGCAGTGTGAAGTGAAAATGCCCAAATCCCGAAGCTCTGAAGTGTGCTTTGAGTGGTTTCCTGGTCATCGCCCGAGGTCTCGTGAAAGAAGAGGCCTAGCGTAGGGAGCTAGCGCCCGTTACTCAAATTCTTTTAAAAAGGAAACAGGGGCTTAGCAGGAGCCCATGGGTTTTCATAAAACCTACACCCGAGGTGAAAAAAGGGCCTGTGTAAATTGGTTTGGGTTGTAGCAAAGGTCTGAAGAGTCAATCCGTCTAAATTTCTTGAACAATCCTAGAACACAAGGTTGATCAGCCCCGAGGAGAGAGGGTGGGTATGCATCACGTGGAAACACAATGATCTCCCACGTCATCATAGTCCACGTCAGCAAAATCACGTCAGCAAGGACATGGTGCAATTAGATAATGACAAGTGTCAATGTCTAGTTGACACTTTAGGTATGAAAGTTAATAATCAAGGTGACACGTGGAAACCACTTAGCCTGTGCCATGTCAGTAGTGACGTTAGCTACCACATCACTCTGGGAGTATGTCTCTCTGGAATATTTGAATCCAAAGAAAAACAGTTCTCCGAAGTGTCGGATCTCCGAATTTACTTCTAGTCGCAAATCTGAGTGGGGTGTGGGAACCATGGATCCCTTAGTCATTTGGATTTCATCTCTTCTTCAAGGTTAAGAGGTAAGGTAGGTTTGTGAAGACCCTGAAGTTCTAAACTTCCAGAGTAAAGGAGGTCCATAGATTTGGAGAACAACCAGGACCGTTAGATATTCAAGTCTGCGTTATTCGGAGGGTCAACAATTTGACACTCCAGAGGAAACATGTTTTTGGTCACAAAAATATGAAACTACCAGAGTCTCGAACTACGGAGTGGATCTCCATTGTAGAAAAATCGTGCAAGGAAAAATGCGGCAGCTGTTAGATTGGATTCCCAAAATTTAAGAGTAATGTAGGACAGGGTTAACCCACAACTGTCGGTCAACACCACTCAAGACCGGATTTATTCAGTTAGCACTTTAGGAGAAAAGGAGTGTTGAGTTGAAGAAATATCTGGAATGTCAAAGCTCTGCAGCCCTGAATAGTGCCCCTTGGGACTAGTGCCAGGTTCTGGATCTCGATCACATGCATAACTTGGTTTAGGAAAAAGGGATAACACTCGGATGGGAAGTAAGTAAAAAATTTATGGAAAACCTAAAATGGGAATCCCACTAATCCAAAGTAAATGGATTAAGTAAGAAATTTTTACAGAACTCCATGCCCTTAGAGACGTCGGGTAAAACGTAATCTAATCTGAGAAAAAAAAAACCCAGGGTTTAATGATTTCAAAAAAATACACCATTCTAAATAATTGATTCAATGTAAAGTTGACAGGGATTTATGGTATAAGTTCGGATCCAGTATGCCTGTCGACAACGAACCCATCAACAAAATTGACTTGGATTTTAAATGAAAATCAACAAGGGCTTAGGATACAGTGGGAACTAAACTACAAATGGTCGGCAAACAATATATTTAAAAAGTCCTAACATAATCCTATTAAACTTTGTTCAACATATTCAGGTAAGGATGAAAGAGATACTTAGCCATAATCTATATGAATACACAATTTTCACTCAACAAGGAGGACTAGACCGATATACAGAGTTCAAAAACATCTGGAAGTTATAGGGAAGAAGTTAAAATATAACACTGTAGCAATTGTTTATTTTCCAGCATACATAACACCTAGAATTCAACCCTTCAAATGATTCTACAGTGACTCTATCCATATACTATACTGATACTCTCGTAAAATAAATAAATTCAGCTTATAAATACCATAAATCAATGAAACCTATGTGTTGAAGATGTACTTCCAAACCTTGTGCTCCCTTGACCTTCCTTCTCTTTCTAATCACAGAGACTTCACCGATACCTACCAACCAATGCTAGGGGTAATCTTCTACCCCCTTATCCCCTCTATCTAGAAAGAGGCCAAACACAAAGACCAGAATGCAATAGCTTCTAGACTTGCCTCGCAAGGAAGAGCTTCCACTCTTTTACAAGCCTGGATGTCCCAACTCTCACAATTAAAAACACAATAAATCAAAATTTTGGTAGCATAACAGTGCCTTCCCAGGGTCCGATTCCATTCTCTTCTACGTCCCTTTATTTATAGAATTCTCCCTCACAAACATATGTCCCTCATGCATAATTTGTAAATTTTTAGAAATTCATTTCAAGGATTATTCATCCACTACATGTGTCACATTCTCCCTAGGTTGCACAAGTAATTTCTCTTTTATTTTTTTATTTAAAATCCACCTTTCCTCACAATTCCCCATGTGTTCCTAAATTTCCTCTTAGTTGTCTCTTAGTTCCCCAAATCCCTTAATTACAGGTTTTCAACTAACTATATTTTAGTTAGGGTTGGATTAGGGGTCTTCTTAGTTAGGCTAGGGTTGGTTGACTCAAATTCTATTCTATGCAAAATCCATCTCTCAAGTTGTAATTATTTTTAAACAAGGATTTATTTCTAACAATTTCATGCGCCCTTGTGTGTTTTATCAATTCTTTAGGTTCTTTCCTTACTATTTCCTAACCATTGATTTCCTTCACATCTTTACTCATGTGACAATTCAATTAGCCCCTTTATTAAAATTCATGGCTGGATTTAATAATTAATTCTCTATTGTTTAAATAAATAAATTTAATCCTTCACCCCGGATGGGGTGACTGGCAGAGAGAGGATGACACGCGGACGCCAGCCAGGAAGCCGCATTAATACATCAACTGGCCAACTTCCCCTCAACACATACACTCGCAATGGTTCAGTGTAATGGCATTAATTCGACGGAGCCGCTCGCTCGCGGGAGGCGTACCAGGCAGGCCTGCACTAATTACCTAGACATTAAAGTCATGGCGGTTCGGATAGAGGGTATTTTCATTGTTGGGATAGCTAGAGGAGAGCAGAATTGGGCAATTCGTGCTCCAGCTAATTTACAAAACAGCCATCGATTCCTTGGGAACTGGCAGGAGAGGGGCCTGTCTCCAGGGATCCTTCTCGTCATAAGCACCAGAACGACCTCTCGAAGGTGACACAGAGAACCCCACCAGACCCCGTCAATGCCACGATTGTGCGGGACACCCAGGAGGGGCGCGGCTTGGTACGCCGCAAAATCCAGAAGGAAGCAGAAGCAAACTTTTGAAGCAGCCCTCGCCATAGCTCGACAACGAAGGAAGGAAAAACCACATTCGCCACCCATGGCATATGTGGTCGAAGATATTCCTGAGGGGGCCATACCAGATAGCATATTGAAGCACCTACTGTTCACTGTGCCCGAGAATTGGAACCCGTCGACGAACTTCGGTCAGGGAAGACAGACTTCGTCGGTTGGCGAAAAGGTATCTCTCAAAGGCGACAACACCGCAGAGCCCCAATTCACATGTTATATTGAGGAAGAGCTACCCTATGCCCGTGCGGGGAGGCAATGAGGGACACTCCACCAGGAGGCGACAGGGACTCAACTAAAAGCTACAGCCAAGAGCGGTCGCCCTCACCCAGTGGGGAACGCCTCAACCTCCTCTTTGAGATCAGAAGCGCACTGGATGACCAGACCTTCAGGCTTATGAGGATTGAACAGAGACTCGATATGTATTTCGTGGCTCACTCCAGAACACATCCGCGACGCCAATGCCCAACTTGTGCACGTCCATATGCATTCCCAGCTGGCTGGAAGCAAACAGCGGAACAACACCATCACGCAGGCTAGCAGGTCAATGGAAGTCCAGAACTGGTTTCTTTGTTTTTGTTTTCTGTTAGGCCTTGAGCCGTTTAGTTTTCAGTTTCTTCTAGCAATATCTTATGCCACTCAGTTACATACTCTAGCCTGCACGTCCTGGTTTCCTTCGGGCAGGACGCTGCATGGCAAACTTAGTTTTTTTTGCAAACAGAATGACATTTGGCAGGGGATGTCCAGATGTCCCAGTTTCCTACCCAGGCGGGACAACTGGCATCCCAAACAGCTGTATGGTTTCTTTTTTATTAAAGTAATATAACAGGCCCCACCTCTTTTATTTACAAAAAAAAAAAAAAATTAATTTAATCCTTCAAGGTCAAATCATTCCAGTGTTTTCTATGCCACCTATGTTTATTGACTTAGGTTTCAAATGTGCGATCTACCCTTCAAGATGAAACTTGTTCTCCAAGGTTTCCACTCGTGTTGACTTGTTTTTGGAAGTTTTTCTAACCCCTTGGAGTCAAAACTCCATTCGGTCGACCTTGTGAGAGACTAAGGGATTCTAAGGAATAAGGACCCTACCTTATTGTGCACCTCTTAGAAATATATGTGAGTGACTCTCTCAGTCTTCCCTCATGACATCGTAGACCACCCAACTAGGTAATAATTAACCTACAATTATGGCCATGACGGGAGTGCTAGTAGGATGTGACAGGGATGCTGCCACCCCTCTCCCTCAATATCTCGTTTTATGTGTAAGGCCCCTTTACTCCTTATGTGAGACGGATTAGAAAGCATCGTCAAGCCTGCATCCATTGAAAACAATGGTGTCAAAATACACACACACACACACACACACACACACACACACACATATATATATATAAATCATACTAAAATCCATCATTCATCATGGGTGCATAATAATGAAATACTCAAACAATACAATCCACTCCCTGACTCAATTCATAATCAAAGGAATCCCTTTTATGCCATCGACATACACAACCTGCCATGTGCTTGCACACTCAAGATGACTTGTCAAAGAACATGTCAACACATATATATACATCAATAATATCAAGAAGCTATAAGACCTCAACATCATCATATAAAAAACCAAAATTTGAATGAAATAATAGTGTTCCATACCCGGATCACTTGCAAGCAAGTATCCTCAAAGAATAAGTCAATAGTAGTATGCTCAGTAGAGTGGGATGTTACATACACCCCCTCTTGTTTTAAACTTCATCCCAAAGTTTGTACAGTATAAGTAAAAGCAATTAAATAAATGTATCTGACATAGATCTATATGTCTAAATCTGTCAAAATAGGTAAGGAAATTGTTGGCGCATCTCATATGCATCCTCCCAGGTAGCTGAGTGTGGACTATAATTGTCCCATTAGACCTTGACCTGATTGAATGTTTGACATTGTAGCTGTTGAATGAGATGACCCATAATGAATATTGGCTCCACCATGGGATCACCCTCATCCGACACCTGCAAGGAACTCATGTCAATAACATGTGAAGGGTCACTAAGATAATGTCTCAAAACAGATACATGAAAAACATCTTTCATATGCCTCAAATAATCAGGCAAGGCTAGTCGATAAGCCACGGGTCCCTTGTTTTCCACTACTTCAAAGGGTCCCACGAACCTAGGAGAGAGTTTAGCACCTTTTCCAAACTTATTGAACTCTTATGCGGTTTTACCCACAAGAAGACTCTATCCCCAACTTCATAACAACGGTCAATGTGATGCACATCGACATAACTCTTATACCTATATTTCACTTCTTTAATTATTTGTCTAATCGATTTCATTTTTTCTTCCATTTCTTGAATCATGTCTAGTCCTACCAGTACCCTATCCTCAATTTGATCCCAACTCAACAGTGTCTGAAATGGTCTCCCATAGAGAAACTCAAACGGTGCCATCTTAATCATACTATGATAGTTGTAGTTGTATGCAAATTATACTAGTGGAAATAATTCTTCCCAACATTTATTTTGGTCCATTACATACATACGCAACATATCCTCCAAAATATGGTTTGTCCTTTCTATTTTCCCTTCTGTTTCGGGGTGATAAGTTGTGCTGAAGTTTAATTGTGTTCTCAAAGCCTCTTGGAAATTGGTCCAAAATTGTCCTGTAAACATCGATCCTCGATCGGATATTATTCTTTTTGGCACCCCATGTAATCTCACAATCTCACTGACAAACACTCTAACTATGTGTTGGCCCTCAACCAAGTTTTGAGGGAACCTTGGTCAGGTGTGGACCACTTTTGGACTTCGACAGACTGGTCAAAGATGGAGCACCCAAGTGAACCTAAGATCACATATCTCACTTATTTTGTGGGCTATGTGGACCCAACAAGGGGTTCTCTAGGGTTTTTATAATGAGTTATGGGATCTTGGCCCATGGATTTTTTACCCATGATTAGGCCTATTGTAAGGGATTGTAAAAGTATAAATAAGTAAGAATGTATTGTAGAAGAGTACTGGGAACTAGCTAAGTGCAAGAAGTTTTGAGTTGCTTGGTGCAACATAATGTGTATGTGTTAAGGCTCTGTGCTCGATAGAGAAGTTGGCTCTATGTCTAGACCTAGATTTGGAAGGAGGATCTGGTGCTCAGTGCACAGATCTCCTATCCCTTGCAAAGCTTAACTCTATGGATTAGTGCACAGGAGTCGTCAAATGTAAGAGATTTAAGAATAATAAAGAAGACGAAGTAGTTGGTGGGCATATCCCCACATTGGGGTGAACCACGTATATCTTGTGTCTTTGTTTTTCTTTGTGTTGTGTTGTTTATGTTATGAACATGCTCAGTGATTTGATTATCATGTATGATAGATAGATCTGTTGATGCTTAGTTCTTTAATTATGTTAAAGATGAATGAATGCTATATCTAACTCAGTGTTATGTGCTAAGTGGTTGAAGTGATTAATATTTATTATTACTGCGCTTGATATGTCCTTGAATATGTTATGTGATGTTAATAAAGCTAAGAAACTAATACATGTCACCTTCTAAGTGTTGCTAGAATACTCTGCGAAGTGTTATTATCACAGATCTGTGTCCCAGCTTGGTTACAGACACCTACGTCCTGTAAACCCCTTGCTTCTACCTCAGGTGAGACTTCACCTGCTTCATAGGTGTTGCCTAAAGGGCCAATAGTTAGGGTTTTTCGGTACTATGTTGAAGTGTTGAACCCTGGGTCTGCCCCTGTGCCAAAAAATGGTTCCATTGTCAGGACCTAAAACTATGATTGCTGGGAACTTAAGTAAATAAAAGAGAAGATTTGTGTGTAGATCTGCTGGTGAAGTGCACAGTACTCTACCTGACTTGCGAAGCTCTGTTCCAAGAGAGAAATCTGATCTGAAGAAAAGAGGTAAGATCTTAAAAGAGGTAAATCTTTATGCTTTGATAAGAGTAAGATAAGCCAAAAAAATTGTTTCGGAAGCATGAATTTAAGTATGTTTAATATATTTTTTCCTATTCTGAAGGCTAGGGCGCAGTTGGAAGAAAGATTTTATTTGATTAAAGTTAATATAAATGAATAAAGATATGTTATTCCTATGCATAGAAAGAATTTTTGTACTAATAAGTGGATGTAGGAACCTAGAAAGAATTTTTGTAGATTGAAGGTCCAAAATTTTGATCCTAGTGCACAGTACAGAAGAGATTGGAGAACGTTTAAAAGAAAATGAGGATTGACATTGTGTTATAACTGTAGAAGACTAGGACATCTTGCTAAGAAATTCCATGGCACGGGTACTATTTGTCTTTGTTGTAATATTATTGGTCATGAAATTGAGGATTGTCCAAGGATGATTGCTCAAGTTGAATGAATGAACATGAGACAAGAAAACTATGAAGGAATTCAAGAAACTAAGGGCATGTTAGAGAATCCTAGAGAGAAAGAATAAGAGAAATCTCAGGCTACGTTATTACAGTTGAAAGAAATGATGGATGTTCACAAAGATGTTAGTTTACCAGAGATCCTGAAAGAAAAATAGAGCATAAGTAAAAGAATAGAAGACTTCGACATAGACTGTGTCTTGGATGAGAAAACACAAGTGAATATTATGACAGAAGACACTTGGGAAATTTTGGGAAAGCCTACTGTGGTACCTTCATTGGGAAGGATAGGCTTGTTTAAGGGAAAGATGATAACCTTATGTGGAAGAGTTACTAATGTACCTATTACTATTCATGGAACATCGACTGAACAAGAATTTGAAGTCATTAAGTTTGTTGAGAACAATGCCCCTTTCCTAATTTTATTAGGTAAGCCTTGGATTGAGAAGGATCAGATCATAAAGAAAGCAGAGGAAGAAGTTATAGAAAAGAAAAAGCAAGAACTAAGGGATTTCATAGCCAGGAAAATAGATCCACTAATAGAAGAATAAGAGGATAAGTCGAAGCAATAGAAGGAAAGATAATTAGTTGTCAAGATTGAAAGAATGCACGAAGGTTTGAAGGACCTATCTATCCAAGAAAGAAGAATACCCACCCAGGAAGTATTAAGAGAAGGGATATTAACTTCAAACCCTTTGAGGGAACATCAACAGTATGAAGTCACTACGCTAGGGGAAGATAAGAATAAGAATGGAAAGAGGATTCCAGAAATAGTTAAAGAGCCTCAAATCATAGGAAAGAAGGCAAGGAAGATCAACAAGAAGAAAGCTAAGTTGGAAAAGCTACAAGAAACTCCAGAGAATAGATGGAAGACTTCACAAACTGCAACCTCACGAGAGATAGGTTCATAGGATTTGAACCTCGCCGAACCAACAGGACCACGCGAAATGAGACTTTGCCCTGGTGAAGCTATATGACTGTTGGAGGCACCCCGACCATTAGAATAATGCTCCAGAACGATTAGAAAATGCATTTATGGGAAGATGGACCACTTTTTGAGACATTGAGACTACACCATAACAGACATATTCACATTAATGGAAGCATTCCTAGCCGTTGGAAGAATCTGTTACAAGGCCTCGCTTATTTAAATTGTTTGTCGCTGCACCGGGACCATTTTTTCTACCCATGATTAACTGAGCCAAGACAATAATTGACTGTGTGTCAAGCTGTGTTATCAGAAACTAGATGTCATTGTCCATTTTTCTACCCCGCTTATCTGTTTGCCTACCTCGACCTATCTGTTTAAAAGTGAGAATGTCGAGCGAACCTACTGAATTAGAGAAGTTTTTAGAGGAGGTCCTCAAGAATATAATGAATGAAAGACAATTATATGAAGGTGTCCAAGCATCGTCGACTAGGGGACTGCAAGCTTCCCCTTCGACTCGACGTCATTCTAATCATGTTAACCTCGCAAATAAGAAGTGAAGTAAGCATCACGACGATCTAGCTAATGAAAAGCAGATCTCGTTGATCCTAATAGAGTAAATTATGCCTTTGGCTAGCGTCGTTAACTATGAAAGCATCCTCTGTTTACCATGTACATTCCGAAGGGAATACATGTAGTCAGGAGTCAGCTAGGATAGATCCCGTTGCTGAAGAAAAATGACTTTAATATAGGAGATAGGAAGATTTATTCTATGCTAGCACCCCACCAATACTTGATGAAGTCAACTAGGAAGAAGCCTCACCTCATCTCACAGCCATGGATTAAGGGACTGGCGCAGTCCAGTGTGTTGAACGTGATGAAGATTCCCATTTTTGGTTGTCACCAAGAGGTTAACGCTTGCGTTAAAATCCTCTTGTCGTGCTATAATGGCAGATACCTGTGGCTTGATCGGAGGATTACTGTGGATCCCAAATTGATCCACCAGATTACAGGATTAAGAATGAAGGGACATGAACCTCAACAGTTTTATCCAAGGAAGGCCTCGTACCACTCCCTGGCACAACTCATCAAGGAGTCTTACGGAGAAGTCGAAAAAGGAAAGCGAGGTTACAAGGTAGCCTCTATCCAGGATGGTGTAGTGTGCCTCATGTGCCAACTCATAGTTGGAAAGCTCCTAAGGAAGAACCACCCCACACAGGTCACCGAGTTTGTGGTAGACCTCGCAGGAAAATGTGTGGAGGGAATGCAGATGAATTGGGCGAGTTACCTCTTCAATGAACTAGATAAATACTGTTGTGAATCTTAGGATTTGGGATACGAATTCAACTTCAGATGGCTGATCATTTTGATTGCATTTGTCACTTGGTAAATGCCTGAAGGATCCACCTTTCTAGATATCGAACCATAATAATTGTTGGCCGCTATGTTTTCTACCTTTTGGTACACCAACGGCATGACAAAGCATTGGTAGTCCAATGTCGTGTTTCATGCATACTATCGGCAACTGAAGGTTTCCATCGAGTCATTTCCGCACATGACACCATGCACCCTGCACCAGTACATACCAATAGACAATTTCCATGCAGAACTTCATTCCATCTATATCATTGTGCGCAGAGATGAGAACAAGGAAGAGTTACAGTCACATTACAAGCTAACAGATGAAGACATGGAGCAGATCACAAAGGAGTGGTCAGAGGCATTCCTTGTACATGTCACTGATGCAAAACTCTTTGAAATTGACACCATAGGTATCCCCATGGTCAATTGGGTTGAGCATGTCAGACACTCCAGAGGGACGAAGAAGAAGAAGAAGAAGGAAGAAGTCCAGGATGTATAGACCGATGAGGAGGACAATGCCTCTGAAGAAAATGGATATATCTTACTAGGAGGAGGAGGAGATGAAGTAGATGGACAAGGAGGAGGATATGAAGGAGAAAATCAAGGAGAAGGTGAAGTTGCACCACCTGAAGATCCCCTTACTAGACTATTCACACCGTAGAAGAGGAAGGTTTCTCCGTAGAATCCTTTAGCAAGAAATAAGATGCATGCCAGTAAAACCTAGTTAGAAGAAACGCTCACAAAGGACGATATCAGTTTAGTCCACATAGCTATGGAGGACACTTCCGAGGATATCTTGCAAAGATATGGAAAAAATAAGGATGATCTATATGGAAGGATCGAGAAGGAATTAAATGAAGTACAACAAGCTATTCATTTGGACCGCGCA
>JASDQU010818014.1:3475-15095 GCA_032191745.1 Picea mariana
ATTCTTTGTCATTAGAATATTTTCAAGCTAAAACAATCATAAAGATGATTGAAAAGATTCTTCTCAATATCACAAAATATTATCACTGTTCTTGTTATCCTTTCTAGAGACCAGATCATAAAGACTTAAACTAGAGAACTTAGTTACATATACATAGAGACAAAAACTTTAACTTCCAGTCCTTTGACAAAGTAGGAAATTTGAATGGATCGTGAGCTTACAATGGAGTCATCATTAAACTCCTCAAAAAGCAAATTGTCACTTTGATGCAACAATGCCTATTTTGATAACTAATTTGTTTCCTGATTGAACTTCCTATGAATGTGAAAAGTCTTAATCCTCGTGAAATGAGATTTTAAAACCAAAACTTTGTTCTTCCATGGATCTAGAACAAGAACATGTAAATGTGATTTACAAAAGAAATAATCCAAAATGATCTTGAATATCCTACCATAGACATCTCAACAATATTTTTAAAACATGTGAAAAAGAGAATCCCCCATAAAGCTAGCAGTTCCTCTCTGGTATTTGTGCCAATCCAAACATACATATTTAATCTCAAGAAATGATAACGATTAATTTTCAAGATCATACCAGCTCCACAATGAAGATTATCCTCAACACCATCAAAGAAACCAATAGGTATATCCTCAAAATACAAGGGATTTAAAAGAGAACCTTGATAAATTTTCCTTTCAGGAAGAGGACTTTCCTTAAAGGCCTTAACAATCTTGGCAACAGTTCTGTAATCATTCCTTGAAATGTTCTCAAATAAGATTTTACATCGGTAAGTCTAGATACCCCATGTAACAAAATAAGGTACCTCTTTAAGAAAAAGATTTTGTTTGAACCAAATAGATGTTGGAGATACTTCACACACACCTAGGAATTCCTTTTCCCAAGGTTTTCCCTATGTTTACTAGTCATTATTCAGTCTCCTATAGTCTAGTGAAAATATTCCTCTAGAAGAATATTCTCTTCAATTCACACTTCAGTTTGATTAGTTGAGTAAGTCTAGATGCCACATTGGGATCATCACCATGCAGCATTGGGATCATCACCAGCTAATGCGCATTGTCCTTGGGATCATCACCAGACTAGAGCATTACTCATGATTCCCTGATCTCTTCCTCACTTCACTCTTTTTTAGTCAGTTAACTGAAGACTCGGATACTAGTTAACTCAGACTAGGTGGCAATTAATTCCCGTAACTTCATGAGAGACTAGACTAGGTGGCAGTTTACTCCCGTAATTGTTGGTGTGTGTCTAGATCACTCTAGAACACAACTATGGTGCATTGGTTCTTCTCCAGTGCACATTAGTTGAGTTATACAGAGTATATCATGTGTAAATTATCATTCATTCATTTGGTTAATGAGAATTCTTCCATTCTTTCTCTCCTATTTCTCTTTTCTCATATTTCCTATGCAAACTATGTATGTCATTTTCTAGCTAGATCTATTCTGTGTAGGTTCAACACATTTACAATAGACAGATTCTCACTAAGCATAGACCTGGTCCATATATTTTAAATTCCTAACTCTAGACAAAATTCCTTCCAAATGTTATTTCCTACAAAACTATGGACAAATAAATGATTGATATTTTCTTCATTTGTCAAACAGAGAGAACATTAAATATTTGTATATTAATGTAACAACTTTCTAATTATACATAATATTTATATCTAGATATATTTTTATTTATGCGTAAATATGTTATCTATTTTTTTAGATCTTTATATGTACAACCATCAGTATTATGTGTAAGGGTTGATGCACAAACATTAATACCATTCATGAAATGTTTTGTTTTTAAGCAAGAAATTAGTTACCTTCTATTTACTGAAATCAACCAGTACAGAGCTAGTGTCTTCTTGCCAAAGTTGTCAACAAAGGAAACCAATTCCAACACCAAAACTTGAGTTTCAAAAAAAGTTTCATGAATGGCCAAAATTTGAAATGTTGGAACATAGTATATAATTGTTTATCAACTGAAACAAACTGAAAAAAAAAAAAGAAACTAGAAACAGGGCCATAAGGAAAATTCATGAAACATATCTGGGAGGTCATCATTGTCCAGGTGCATTCTCAGTGCCATGGTGTTGGGGAGGATTCGAGACACAAGAACAATTACACTCTGTTGTGAACCAAAAAGTTGGTCATAGATTTCTCCAATTCTAATCTCTATCTGTTCCTAATGATATTTCATCTCTACCATGTCCATGCAGAAGTCAAAGATGAGTTGCAGCTGGTCTTCAGAAAAGTGTGTGAGTTTTTCTTCCATTCTATGCAAGGGAGTTTGCTCACTTTGTTGTGGAACACTGTCATTTTTTTTGCCCCTATGCTCATTAGCATTGAGTGCTTTGTTTTATGCATTTTCATCGAGGGGCCTAATAGGAGCCTCCTCATTAATTTGAGGAAGATCTTCCTCGAAAATTGCATAACCCTGTGTTTCTTCCTCATGTCGAAGAACAAATTAATTCTACTCCTCCTCCTGATACTCCATGGAATGCAACACCGAATGAGAGTTTCTAGAGGAGGGTGACAAGTATTGACATTTATTATAAACACTTCTAACCATGCCACTACCATACTTCAACATCGAATGCTCATGAAGCATGGTGCTTTCAAGAAGCATAATTGGAATGAAGAGAAGTAGTTTCCTGGAGCAAGAAGAGAACAATAACCACTCAACAAAGAATAAATGGAGTTTCTCACTGTCTGTAAAGGATGGAATGGACAAAGGAGCCTCACGTGAGCCTTTGTACAGGAAAATCGACCCATTGTCTAGAGCATTGACACTATTCATAAATGATGCATTAATCCCAAATGAATGAGCAGTACCAAAGCCAAAGATATGGTTCATCCCTATACTAAAAAAAATGTAAGTATGAAAGGAATGTATTTCCAGGGTATTAAGAGCTTCAATAACCACCAATCTTGGGAAATACACATGGTACCAGGTGGTGACTCAAGAAATCCACCGAAAACTCTTCATGTATGAAAAGTTAACACCCCATCCATGTGTATACCTTCCATATGAGTGATCTCGATACATTCCTAGAGCAGGGGAGGAGTTGGTCTATGGTTTATCTTGAAAGCAATGTCCTACTCTAGATAGTCTACCCCCACGTTTGACAATTTGTCTGCAATCTTATTTTCCTCTTGCTGGACATGAGAAGGGATATTAACCAAGCGGGGCAACATAAGAGATTGAATGAGTTCATTTTGTCCTAATAATATCCATCTAGGAGAGATCTTCGCAGGATTAGAGCCATTTAAAATCTTTGAAAACATATAAATGATGATCTGTGAGTCCCCTTCCATTATGAGTTTGCAGTACCCTAGATGAGAGGATTACTGAATTCCTTTGAGAAGGCCCCATAGCTACACATAGTTATTGGCGTCATGGCATAGGATTCCTGCAAGGATGTTGCAAATATTTCCCCTTTCATCTCTGAAAACAAAGCTAAAACTTGCAAGACCCGGTTTCCCTTTTGAGGCACCATGAAAGTTCATCTTCAGGAAGCCCAAGGGAGGCCTTTTCCACGAGGCAGGGATGGAGGATGAGGGTGTACAGGGAAGGATGAAAGTGATTAACTCATTGATATTGGGTTACCAGTGAGAGAGGATGAGTTTCTCCTGTGGATCGCAAGCCATATCTTCCATTGACCATTTTTGAGATCTGATTGTTTCTTGAATATTTGATTTGATCTTTGATCAGATGAGCACTGAAGGGAGGTTATTTGAGGGGAATATCCTTCTATTGTGTTCCTTCCAAAGTTTCCATACCACAAATCCTGAAAGAATCTACCAGATTCTGTTCAAAATGGAGTTTTTTAAAGCTAAGGGTTGCCGTCCTTCAATAATAACATATATGTTTTTTTCATCCTTCAATAATAGCAGACATGTTTTCTTGATTTCTGTTAGTTTTATTCATAGTTTGGGAAATTCAATCCCATATACTGGAGCTAAAAGAGAAATGATTGAGGGGATGATATGTGGATTCTTCATGTTGGGAGCATAGAGGACAAATAGAGGTCCAATAAAACCTTGTTTTCGAAGGTTATCCCAAGTAATCGTATGATTGTGAATTAAAATCCAAAGAAACATGCTGACTTTGGACAAATATTTGTTTTCCAAATGATGTTCCATATCCATTCTTTAGATTGAATGTGGAACTGCGATTTGATTGCATATGCTTCTTTTGTGGAGAATATTCCCTCATGGGAGTGTCCCCATCGAAGAATATCTAGTCCATGTCGAATTCAGACCTTCCTAAGTGTCTCCTCATCTTTACATGAGATCAAATGCAATTCCTCAGGGAGTTGAAGATCCTTATGAATAATCTTCCATACCCACCAGGTTTGTGAAAACATCAAGACTCTCCAGAGATCTGCAACTCAAATATTTTCATTGTTCAACATGAGGGTATGGACAATCTATAGAGAATCCTTTTGCAGAAGGGATGGAATTTGCTACCAAGAGTCTGACCAAAAGAAAACATCTTGTCCACCCCAGAGTTCCCAAAAGGCATGCTCTTGAACAAGACTGTGATTTTTCCAGGTAACATTCTAGATTGAGGATCCATTGACCTAGTCATTCCATTTGATAGTATTATCTTCCTCTATGCTTGGGGTGTATTTTCTTCACCAAAAGAGAGCCCATAGATCCTTCAAGTGCTTCAGCCACCACCACCAATTTGTTTCTCCCATTATTTCGTTGAGCATATATGGATCCCGTAGACCGACGCCCCTTGTAATATTTGGTTTACAAATTTTATCCCAGCCGACAGGGGCCCATTTTCTCCTTTCATTATTTCCTTGCCACATAACTTTTCTTTGGATACTGTGAATGGATTTTAGGACACTTTTTGGAGCAACTAAAGCCAAGAAGAGATAGATTGGAATGGATTGGAGCATCAATTTAATGAGCATAAGATGCCTATCTAGGTTGAGGGAGTGAAAGGTATAAGAATTGATCCTTTTATTCAGGGAGTTGATGAGGGGTTTTCAAGAGTTCTTGAGAGGCTATTGTCAATCAAAGGGAAACCCAGGTATTTGGATGGAAGGGTGATCTTGGAGAATCCAAGGTAGCGAGTGATGTGATTTTGGATGGCCATGGGTTTTTTAAAGAAGAATATTTGTGATTTATCAATATTAATCATTGTACTGGAGGCTTCACTGAAATCTCTGAGAATACTACTAATTTTCAGGGCTTCTTTGGTTGTTGGACATTCCGTCATCATGGTATCATCCACAAGTTAGCTATGGGAGGTTGTAAGGCGAATACCATCTAAAGGTAATCCTTAGAGAGAGCCATCAACAATAGAATCTTTTACATAGTGACTAAATCCCTCAACCATGATGAAAAAGAGGAACGGGGAAAGAGGGTCAGCTTTCTTAATGCCTCTAGAGGGTGCAAATGTTTTAGAAGGGACACCATTTACTAAAATGGAGAAGAAGGTAGAGGAAGTAAGTTTTAGGACTCAATTAACCCAATCATCACTAAAGACAAAATCCATAAGAAGATAACACATATACTGTTGGGTGAGTTTGTCAAAAGATTTAGAAATATCTAACTTGATAATCATTCCAAGGGTTCATGAGGATTTTAGGGAGTGAATTACTTCATGAGATAGGATGATGTTGTCCAGAATATGGTGACCTTCTACATATCCTAATTTCTCTTTAGAAATAATAAAAGGAATAAGGGGTTTGAGATGAGGAGCCATTACCTTGTTTATAATATTATAGATAACATAGCAGAGGAAAATAGGCCACAATTGCTTGGGGTGAGTGGCCTCCTCCTCCTTGGGGATGAGAGTAAGGAACGTGCCGTTGATTGCTATAAGGACTCCACGAGAAAGGAACAAATACTCAACAAGCTTCTGAACTTCTTCATGGAACATTGACCAACAGTGGTGAAATAAATCCATTGTGAAGCCGTCCGATCTAAGGGATTTCCCAACTATCATATCCTTGATCGCTTGATCCACCTCCTCGATTGAGATTGGTTGGAGAAGAAATTCATTTATTCTTCATTGATTAGGGAAGGAATATGTTGAGTTATTTTGTGAAGGGTCATGGAGTGGTCGGGACATGGTTCATTTAGAAGGTCCTTATAATATTTAACCAGTTCTTGCTCCAATCCTTCATGGTACATTATGTTCTATCCTTGATCATTTTACAACCTATTGTTTCTATTTTTGTTCTTTCTTTGAATCATGGATCTGTGAGAGTATTTTGAATTTTTCTCTCCTTTTATCCATTGAACTTTGGATTTTTTATGCTAGAGAATTTCCTCCTATGCATACTGCTCCTCATGCTATTGTTTTAAGCTTTGTTCCTCGACTTGTAGAGATTCTAGGATGCCTTAGGTGATAAGTTGTCTTTGTTGAAATATACACTTGAAACTGAGAGGAGGGGGGGGTGAATAAGTGTCTGGAACTTTTATATACTTTTCACACTTTCATAGATTAACTAAATTAACTGAAAAATATATGTTGTTCAATTAATTATTCATAAAAATCTAAAACACAAAATTTATGAAGTAAATATAATATCTTTATTTTATTTATTTAAATTGTATGAATACATATAAAATCAATACTTTAATATCTTCGACTTCAACTAAATATGAGAGATCCAACTCTTTGATACAAGACCCAACTTGTAGTTCTCAGATCCAATTGAGAAATGATGAATCCAATCCTCATAAAAAGAGCCAACTTCCTGATCTCAAATCCAACTGAGATGTGAGGAATCCAATCCTCATAAAAAGACTCAGCTTGTAAACAGGAACCAACTTGATAGAATGAACTTCCATTCAATCCATTATATATACATATATTTAATCCACCAAGACACTCTTAGATGAACCACCACTTCTAGTTTATATAGTATTTCAAACGGTATGGATTGAACCAATGTGTCTTTTTGAGATGAACCATTGCACCTCTTCATTTAACCAACTAATCTTGATTCAACCTTTGTCCTCATGAGTTGATCACATATATGGGTCAACTCATTATAGCGTTCTCATGCTTCTACTACATCATCAATTCACCAATAGATCATATTCGATATTTTACTGATTCTTTGTATTGTTATGGTGCTAATTCTCAATCGAAATACTCTACAAACCTTAAGCTGTTTACATAAATGAAATCTGTATGAGGCGCTTCCTTTTAAGAGTTTTTCATAACTCCTCTTCTTTCACCCTTATAACTCTATCATGAGACCAATGTTGGAACCGAGTCCTTTGGACTTTGGCCTTCTTTCATTTTATCAGAGTAATACTTCCCGAAGTAAACTTCGTCGAAGTAGACATGAGTACTCTCTGTTTGACATATTTTTCATATGCCCTTCAGCTAAGAACCAAGTTCTTAACTCATTTTTTTCGTGTAGTTATTGAAATTGGCCCTTGAGTTTCTTTAATAACTTTCACATGACCAAGAGGTAGGAATGTTAGACTCAGGCCAACAGGAGCTCTGACTCTCCAGGTATTCAGGATTATTGGATTTTGCAAACCTTGTATCCTTCTGGAGTAAATTTCACAGAATTTCGTATACTTTATTCAATAGTAGATCGGACAATCGATTTATGTCCATAAAATTCAATGGTCGAGATCATTTTTTCTTCCTCCACAAGGTTAATCTTCATGCATGTTACTTTTTCACTTTTGGATCTTGACCATGGATCTTCCTCCTCTATGGATGGTCAGATCTTATTTTGGAGCTTCAACACTCTAGGACTTCGGGTTACTAGAAATCTAAAGTAGTTCAAGTCCTTTGAAGGTTTACGAACCGAAAAAGTCTTAACATGAAGATGATTACTTGTTGTCGGTTAACATCTCATGTTACACTATTATAAATGATATAAGAAAATATATCCTTTTCCTTTTTCCATTTTCCTCTTAATTGTGTCATGTTTCAAAACCACACTACATTGGGATTTGTGACACCTAATTTACCTTTCCTTGTGTTTCATTGCCTTGTCTTTCCTTTCCTTTCCTTGACTTGGCTTACCATGTATAGAGTTTCCTTACCTTTCCTTTCCTTGCCATGCATTTCCTTTCCTTATCTTTCCATGACTTTCCTAGCCATGTCATGCCTTTCCTTGCCTTTCGATGTCTTACCTTGCCTTTCCTTTCCTTGTATTACGTTTTTGTGTCTTATCTTGATTTTCCTTGCATTTCCTTTCCTTTTCTTGCCTTGTCTTTCCTTGCCTTTCCTTTCCATGTTTTTCATTTCCATGTCTTTCCTTGCCTTTCCATTCCTTTCCATATCGTTCCTTGCCATGAATTTCCATGCATTACCTTTCCATGTCTTCTCTTGCCCTTCCATTCCTTTCCATATCGTTCCTTTCCATGAATTTCCATGCATTACCTTGTCTTTCCCTGCCTTACCTTGAATTTCATGTATTTCCATTCCATGTTATTCCATGCCTTGCCTTTCCATGTTTTTCCTTGCCATGCCTTGCCTTGGCATGTATTTCCATGCCTTGTCTTACCTTACCTTGCCTTGTGTTCCCTTGTCTCTCCATGCCTTGTCTTTCCATGCCTTGACTTTCCTTCCCATGCCTTGCATTGCATTTCCTTGGCATGACTTTCCTTTCCTTGTCTTTTCATTCCTTGCCATGTTTTCCCATGCCTTGCATTGCATTTCCTTGGCATGACTTTCCTTTCCATGTCTTTTCGTTCCTTGCCATGTTTTCCCATGCCTTGCCTTGTCTTGTCTTGTACCTTGCCATGTCTTGATTTTCCATGTCTTGCCTTTTCTTACCTTGCCATGTATTTCCATTCCTTTCCTTTCCTTTCCATGCCTTGTATTTCCATGTGGACCATCCCCATCCACCATTAGAAATAGGAGAACCCTTAGTATCCCTCTTTTCCATGACTAGTTTGGGTAGATTTGGTACTTCCAATTTTTATTCCCATATTAAACAACAAAGAGCATTTGTTATGTTGATATTGAAAGTACACTAAATATTCTTGTTATGAAATAGGTTAATCATTTCGACCTCCATATATATACTTCTAAACACTTCCTCATTATCATTCCAGGCCAAAAACATATTCAATGTGATCACATGGTGCACAAAATGGAACATTCTAAGAATAATATCCTCCAATACAAATTATATATCATGGGTGTTGGATTAGATGTTGTTTTGGATATTCATTGTTGTAATTTGGCAGGACATAACTACTTTAGTAACCATTGTGTGTAATTTCTCTCTTTTCACCAACATGATCATGATGTGACTCTCAAAGGATTTGAACCTAAGAGCATCCAAGATGTGGAATCGAAACACATGTCCAAACTTTGTTTTAAATCCATCAGTTGGATCTACATTAATATTGGTAAGAGTGAGCCCAATATTAGTAAAATTGGGTTCTAAACATCTTGAAGGATTGTCTTCTTAAGGTGAAGAATGTAAGAAAAATGTTGTAGATATTGTATCTCTACTCATTCTTTTCTTTTCCATGTCTAAACTTGCCTTTCCTTTCTGTGTCTATCCTTTCCATGTCTATCCTTTTCTTTCCATGTCTAGCCTTTCCTTTCCATGCCTTGATTTTTCATGTATTTTCTTGTCTTGCCTTGCCTTTCCTTGTGTTTCCATGCCTTGTCTAGGTGTAGATATTTATATTCTTTGTCTTTCGATGCCTTGCCTTCCCTTGCCTTTCCTTGGAAAGACATGTTGAGAGGGTCTAGTTCTAGGTCTAGGCTTTTCCATGCCTTGCCTTTCCATGTCTTACCTTTCCTTTCCATGTCTTACCTTTCCTTTCCTTTCCTTTCCATGTCTAACCTTACCTTCATATGTATTTCCTTTCCATGTCTATTTTTGTGTTGCTTTGTGCTGCCTTACCTTGCCTTTCCATGTCTTTCCTTGCATTTCCTTGTATATGCAATGATATAATATGTGAAATTAAAATTAATACAACAACATCCATTCACCATCTGATGTCCTCAAATGGACTCATACTTTATCCTTGCAACTAGAATCATCATAATCCCATTATGTACATGAAATAATGCAAAGTTATGCATCCATCGCATAAGTACTTAATGATCCACAATGTGATAATGTATATGTGAATTATGTGTGACAAAATAAAAATTTAGGTTTTTTCCAACAATCTTTAAATGTTATTATTCCACCACATGAAGTATCATGTACAAAACTTTCTAATCATTATCCCAAAAAGTAAAAACCATGTCGTTGTAAAATTAAAATACCTAGAACATGACAATGGCCTAGACCATGAGCTACACCTAGATCTAGACCATGACCTAGACCTAGACGTAGGCCTACATGTAAACCTTTCCTTTCCATGTCTAGCCATTTCTTTTCTTTCCTTTCCGTGCATTGCCTTGCATTGAATTGTCTTTCCTTGCCATATATTTCCTTACATTTCCTTGCCTTTCCTTTCCTTGCCTTGCCTCACATTTCCTTGCCTTGCATTTCTTTTCCTTTCCTTTCTTTGCCTTGACTTATACCTAGACCATGACCTAACCCATGACCTAGACCTAGACCTAGACCTAGACCTAGACCTAGACCATGACCTATACCTATACCTAGACCATGACATAGACCTATACCATGACCTTGACATTGAACTTTACCTAGACCTAGACCATGAACTTGACATTGAACTTGACTTAGACCTAGAGCTAAACCTAGACCTAAACCTAGACCTAGGACTTGCTTTCCAATGCCTTGACTTGCCACGTATAACATTGCTTTGCATTGCCTTTCCTTTCATTTCCATTGTGTTTCCTTGAATTTCATTTCCTTTACTTTCCTTTCCTTTCCTTTCCTTGAATTAGACCTAGACTATAACCTATACCATGACCTAGACCTAGATCTAGACTCTAGACCATACAAACCTAGACATATACCTAGACCATGACCTAGACATAGACCTAGAACTAGTCTGATACCTAGAACTTGCCTTGCCATGTTTATCCTTTATTTGACTTTTATTTCACTTCTTTTCCTTGTATTTTCGTTTCCTTTCCTTCCAGGATTTCCTTGACTTAGACCTAGACAAAAACTGAGACCTAGACCTAGACCTTGCCTTGCCCTTCCTTCCCTTTCCATGTCTAGCCTCACTTTTCCTTGCATCGCAATTCCTTTCCTTTCCCTTGCATTGCCTTGCATTGGATTTCCTTTCCTTACCTTCCCTTAACTTAGACCTAGATTGTGACCTTGGATATGAACTAGAACTATACCTACACCATGACCATAACCATTACCTAGACCTATACCTTTCCTTTCCATGTCCATATTTTCCTTTCCTTTCCTTGCACTACCTTTCCTTTCCTTGTGTGCATTACTGGAAATGTTCCTATGTGCCACATTGAGTGGAGGTTCTATATTTTTTGAACCTATAAAGTCATGAATGCATGAACATTCATAGGAACATGCACATTCATAGGAACATGCACACATTCATGTAGATTCATGTTCCTGCTCACACTCTTTCCATTTATCATCCACCAACTTTGTGCACTCACCCTACATCTCATTCTCTTTCTCTCACTCTTTTCCCCTCTCTTTCTCGCCCCCCCCTTCTATCTCTCTCTCCCCCTCTCTCTCTCTCCTCCTCTC
>JASDQU010818014.1:48695-65459 GCA_032191745.1 Picea mariana
TCCCAAGTTGGGAGTGAGCACTAAAAAAATATTATTGAAGACATTCATTGAAAAATAGTCCAGCTTGGACAAATTATTTCATGTTCGGAAACTGGATTGAGATTTATAACGGACAACGATTTCCCATTGTGGTTAGCATGGGAAATGGTCTAGATTGTTGATGTATCATAGACAGTGACTTACCATTGTGGTTAACATGGGGAGTGGTCTAGGGAAGTCTCTCTTCTTGAGGGTTACTCAAGAAGACTGGCCCGCCTCACTAGACAGCAATTTCTCATTGTGGTTAACATGCGGAATGGTCTGTTTTGGAGGTTGATATAGGACAGTATTTTCCTCTTATGGTTAACAAAGGAACTGGTCTAGAAAGTCATTCCTTAGGGTTTATACATTCTCTCCAAGGTGCACTTTGATTAGTGTAGGAGGAATGGCCCAAGGTGGGGAATGGTCCAGGCTCAGCAATCAGGGACAGGCATTCCTTANGGGTTTATACACTTTGATTAGTGTAGGAAGAATGGCCCAAGGTGGGGAATGGTCCAGGTTCAGAAGACATGATAGTTATTCTTCCTTGCCTGAGAAGAATAGTCCAGATATCTCACCGTTCTACTCTGAGGGAAGATATTCTTTCATATCTCACAGACGTGAGTGAAAGATTGGCCCAGATGATTCAATTTATATCATAACATTGTTTTTGTGCAGGTTTATATCAGGTGATTGTTATGAAGAGTGTATGACAATAGATGTATACTACTGTGGTGGATGTGTTCCATTGTTTGTGACTATACATTACTGATCAAGTACATGTTTTCTACTTGGTGTGGTAGTGTACCACTGGATTGTAGTTATGTACTACTATGGATAGACACAATTGTGTTCTATTTTGTTCTGATTCCATTGAAGACTATCAAGTAGTTTATTGGAAATAATTATCAACCACATGAATGATGAACAAAGATTTTCCAGACAGAAAATGGTTCAGAACATTTACTCTTCTAGATTAGAAGAATGGCTCTTGTATCACTCTATGGAGTGAGCACAATGTCTGATTACTCAGATAGAGTATGGTTTCGAGAGATCATGCAGCTGATGATGATGATGGTGCTCATGATCTAGTCTATATAAATATGTTGATTCTACCGGGTGAATGGTATGTTTTGTGCTCAAAGACCATTACCTGTAATACCTCCCTAGCTAGGAGGGAGTGTTGATATTATGGTAGTTGAGGGAGGTATTTACCTCCATGTGTAAACTTGACAAGGATAGAATACTCCGAGAAGAAAGAAGAAACCCTAATGAGTTGGCTAATAACCCTAGAAGACTTGTCGTCTCAAGAAAATAATTTATATTAGGTTATTAGCCTCCAAGAGAAGAAGTCGACCAGAAATAATATTATATACTGAACAGACAGATACCCAGAATGAGAAGTTGGCCCTAGCAGTTAGCCAGAAATAGTATAAATACAGGAGGCTAGTTCTCATTCTAGCAGGAAGTCTCAGAATTGCAATGCCCAGTCTTGTGTGCACTGCAGTTGCCTAGTTTTTGCGCAGGTTTGGAGGAGAGTTGTCGTTGTAGCTGCTGCATCTAGCAGTTATGCTTGGACTATCTCTTGTCTAGGGTTTGGACTATCTGATTAGTTCTTTGTGATGCACTATCCTTGGGGAAAGGTGCACTACCCTTTGTTTGGCTATCTAGCCTAGGGTTTACCTCCAGAGTGATTCTCTGTCAAGGTTAAGGTGCTCGAAGGGTGACTTCAGCCTATGGTTGCATGACAAGGGTATTGTCAATGGTAAAATGAGCACACATCTTTCATATTCTAACATTGGGGGCATTCTTGTCTTTCGTTTGATATCTTCTTTAGCATCTTCAGAATGGTCTTCTATCACTATGACATCTTCTCTTTTGATTGAAGAATCGAACATAGCTTTGGGCCTTAGCCTGTACTTGTTGGTGACTCTTGTAGAGTTCCTCCTAGGGTCTTGAGGCACAGACACACATTTCTTCTTTTTCCTTTTAACTACAACATTCTTCTTACTGGTTGCTGATGCTTTATGCTTGGTTGAGAGTGTAACATTATAATCTTCATTAGAGTCTTCTTCTGTTTTTAAATCTGCCTCAGGAAGAATTTTTTTTTTGTTTCCCATTTGGGTCTCTTACCTCTGTTAGTCCTCATTACCTTGATGGAAGGAAATTCTTTTTTAACAGAGGTTTCATCAACTGGAATACTCGGCTCCTGTGTAACATCCCTTTTCCTTTTCCCTTTCTTCTATTTGTTGGATTGTTTGTTAGGGTTTAAAGATTGCATGAGCTAGATCCAAGGCTTCTGTGGATAATGATAAGAGTAGTGTGTCATTCTTGTCTGATCCAACTGCGAGGGATTCCTTTTCTCCAATCCCAGTTTTTTTTGTATAGCAGCAAAAACTGATTGGTTAATTTTGTAACTACATGCTCTTTCTTCCACCAACTTTCTCCTCCAACCACCAATATGCAAGCTTTAGCAATTGTCTGTTCTGTCACCAGCATCAGCATCTTCCTGATCTCCACCTTGTGACCATCAAAGTTCAGTGCAAACTCCATGGATACCTTCTCATCGTAACCTTGAAAAGTGGTAAGGAATTCAAACCACCCGGCATCTCTGAACCTTTGAGCCATCTAAGGATAAGCTTCGAGGAGTTCAACACCCTCGATTTCTAATCTAACTACCTGTCTGCTCCTCTTAGGTTCTATCAAAACACAATGCTATAACTAGCATGATTCAGATTCCGAATTTGCCACCTGCAATCTGTTAGTATATAACTTTTTTTCTGAGCAAATACCTGCGCCTAAAATTCAACAAAATCAGACATAGAATGACAGGTTCAATATAATGATCGTTGAGAATTGGACGATTTGAAATGATTCCTTTACGGGTACAGAGAAATCTGATCATGTAATAGTTTGAATCACAAAATGATTCCAAAGCTATTGTGGGACACATGTGAACTCTCAAACCACGATCTGTGTCATCATAACAAAATTTGGGTGATGGGCGCATATCAAGGCATGATTATCTTTGTGCTATTGGAATAAGGCTATTCTCGTAGCGCTATTAATGACTTAGCATAATTTGAATTTGTAAAGTTCAAGCAAGCATATAAAGTGACACATCATTTAAAACCATGTCTTACAACTCCAAACTTAAATAAATTATTCAAACACTGAAATGCAAACCATAAGACACTAAAAACAATGATCAAAATCAACTAGAAGCAGATAATGAAGTACATGTATGAAGGGTTTGCGATTAAGGTTTCTCACAAAATCAAAAGAAAAAATTAGAGACTAACACTGGCTCCTTCCTGGGGATGATGCTCTCCCTGTGAAGCATCAAGAACAAGCAGACCATTGTGCCTTTTCCTCTATGCATCCATGCAACGCAACCTCCAAACTTTTGTCTCTGCAAACATTCACATTCTTCTGTATTGTGCCTATTCCCTTGGGTTATGGAGTCAGTCAATATCATTCATATCTAGCCCAAACTTTTGCAACTTTGCTCCTCATTTGAAGCCAAAACTACCCCTGTCAATAGTGCTTTATATGCATTTGGGCATGGAGTCTTTATTTCAAAACTGAAACCAAATTTTCTGTTGCAAACCAACAGACTGAAAAGAATCTCATACTTGATGGCGAGCTTATTCTTCTATCTATCCCTACTTCTAACCAATAAAAATTGGCTCATCATGTGACATCATGCTTCCAATGAAGCCATGATAACATCAAACCATTTACCAAAGCTCTTTCAACGCAGATAGAAATCAGAGAAGAATTCTTTATGTGTAACAGAATTTTAATTTGTAATACATACCTACAACCCTCATCTGATTTAATTCTGAAAATAGCAAGGTTGAAATCTTCTGAGAAACATAAATCCATAGAAATGGCTACCGGATCATAGAAAGAAGTAGATTGATAAATGAAAATGGTTACGTCTGCTTGTTGCTCGATACTTCCATATACTGGTGCTGACTGTACATGACAAATGGGCAAAATGTTCTCATAAACTTGTTGATCAAATCTAACATTGCCATATGCTTCCTCATATATCTGTTCTTGAGGAGAAGCCTCTTGATTTTCCTCCTTAATCACATGTAACAACATATCATAGGAATCCACTTGAAGGAGTTGAGGAAAGACCTCTTCTTCAACTATTTTTTCATTCAGATCTAAGACAACACATGTATCAGAAACAAAATCTAATGCATTCAAAGCTATGCAGTCATCTTTCCTATTATCAATTAGATTTGGAAAATCTTCCTCAACAACATGATTTTCATTCTTGAAATCAAAAGAAACATTTTCTTTCTGCTGAATATGCTTATCAAATTCATCACGACAATTTTCAAAAAGACTTTCAGCTGAAAAATCTTCTCTACAAAATATATTGAAAGCATTATGAAAACTTGTCAATGAGTTAATACTTGACACTGGAAGAGATCCACACCAGTCAAGGGCTTCTCCCTTCAATGAGTATCTGAAAATCTTGATATTGACATCCTCATGCACAATCTGACGTTCATGAATAAACTCATGAAAATCTAGCAAATGCTCAGTCGGAACTCCCAATATCTGCCTGTAAATGTAGGAAGGGTACCTTCCTATTCAGCTTTGCTAGGAATTGGGTTTGGAAAACCAGTGACATCTAAAAAATCATAAAAAGAAAACCTTTGAGCCAACATGGCTTCCATGCTTGGATCCAGTGGAGTCACTTATTAATCTTTAGATAGTGGAGTTGCCATGGTGAAAGATCTGTAGTCATGTATCTATCCCCTTCTTGTTCACCATCAAGAAGTGGATCTGATCATTGTCGTTCTCCCAGGGATAAACACTTCGTGTCTCCATCCTCGGAAACGGTGCCAAAAATGTTAGTCCCTAAAGTTGTACTTGACTATGAGAGGGCAAGCTAGGGCATCATCAGTTTATTGCTAAGTGTTTAGAAAGTTTTTATAATTTGGTTTTTTGAATAAGGTGGTTGAAAACCGGCTCAAGGTTATAAAATTATATGAAAATCAAGGTCTGAACATAGCATATCCCATTAACTGAATAAAAGGTAGACACATAGATGGATTAAACCAATAATAAAAGAGAAGATGAAGCCTTCAATTTTTCAACTTCACATAAATTCTTGTCTCGGAATATCATAAAGAAACAAGACCATCAGCTTGATATCAAAACTTGAAAATAATTTCCACAGTAAATTTTTCAATGTATTGATTAACAATCAAGAAACAAAAAGCATTCCAATCTGAATAATGAATTCAAGCATGAAGAAAGAAAACAGGGTAGAAAAGAGTGTCTAACCATCCATATGCCTTTGCTATTAAGTGTCAAAATAGAATAATAATGCCTTACAAGGAGTTTTCAGAATAAGTCCTGTGGATCTCCAATTTTTCAACCGTTAACTTCTCATTCTACAGAGTTTATATAGAAGCAATACATAATTATCAAGATCCAAAATAAATGTATCTTAAAACCTCCTCATCTATATTTAGTTTTTTGTTTCAAATAATCAATGAGAATATCCAATCTGATCTCCAATTCTAATTGATGAGGTGGCTTGTCAACTGTTGTCCATGAGATTTTTCAGGAAACCAAATCTGGTAAATTCCTGAAAAATAGGGTCCAACAATCTCTTTGTATCTCTTAAATGGTGATAGATGTGTAAAAACTGAGAGATTTTTTGTGAAGGGATTCGTTCCCATCAAAAACCTATTTTGGTTTCAAAAAATGCATCACCATATGTTATCCAACCTCTCCCAAAATTACTAACTAAAATAGGAAATTATTTATTGTGAAATATCAAAAAAATAGGCCTCAAAGATCAATTCAAATATCTTAAAATGTGATTGTTGTGTAAAAACCAAGAGAGGTTTTTGTGAAGGGGCATGTTCCCAACAAAAACCTCTTTTTGTTTCAAAAAATTCATCTCCGGTTGTTCTGCAATCTCTCTTGAAGAAAAAGACTAAAACAGTTAAAAATAACAGAGTATTTCGTGTAGCTTTATCAGAAAATTAGGCCTCAAAGATCAATTCAAATATCTTAAAATGTGATTGTTGTGTAAAAATCGAGAGAGATTTTTGTGAAGGGACATGTTCCCAACAAAAACCTCTTTTGGTTTCAACAAATTCCTCTCCAGCTGTTATGTAACTTCTCTTGAAGATAAAGACTATAACAGGTAAAAAACAGAGTATTTCTTGTATCTTTTCTGGTTCTGCAAAGTAATAGCCTTTGTCATTAGAAAACACTACTTCAGTTTTGATGATCTGGTGGTTTCTCTTGTTATAGGTACTATAGAGAATATAACAACTTGATTACCTTATTTTAATGATTCTTTATGTACTGGGGGCATTCTTGTCTTTCGTTTGATATCTGCTTTAGCATCTTCAGAATGGTCTTCTATCACTATGACATCTTCTCTTTTGATTGAAGAATCAAACACAGCTTTGGGACTTAGCCTGTACTTGTTGGTGACTGTTTTAGAGTTCCTCCTAGGGTCTTGAGGCAGAGGCACACAATTCTTCTTTTTCCTTTTAACTACAACATTCTTCTTACTGGTTGTTGATGCTTTATGCTTGGTTGAGAGTGTAACATTATAATGTTCATCAGAGTCTTCTTCTGTTTTTAAATCTGCCTCAAGAAGAATTTTGTTTTTTGTTTCCCATTTGGGTCTCTTACCTCTGTTAGTCCTCATTACCTTGATGGAAGGCAATTCTTCTTTAACAGGGGTTTCATCAACTGGAATACTTGGCTCCTGTGTAACATCCCTTTTCCTTTTTCCTTTCTTCTGTTTGTTGGACTGTGTGTTAGGATTTAAAGATTGCATGAGCTAGCTCCAAGGCTTTTGTGGATAATGATAAGAGTAGTGTTCCATTCTTGTCTAATCCAACTGCGAGGGATTCCTTTTCTCCAATCCCAGTTTTGTCTTTCTGGCAGCAAAAACTAATTGGTGAATTCTGTAACTACATGCTCTTTCTTCCACCATCTTTCTCCTCTAACCACCAATATGCAAGCTTTAGCAATTGTCTGTTCTGTCACCAGCATCAGCATCTTCCTGATCTCCACCTTGTGACCATCAAAGTTCAGTGCAAACTCCATGGATACCTTCTCATCGTAACCTTGAAAAGTGGTAAGGAATTCAAACCACCCGGCATCTCTGAACCTTTGAGCCATCTGAGGATAAGATTCGATGAGTTCAACACCCTCAAGTTCTAATCTGACTACCTGTCTGCTTCTCTTAGGTGCTATCAAAACACAATGCTATAACTAGCATGAATCGGATTCTGAATTTGCCACCTGCAATCTATTAGTATATAACTGTTTTTTTTAGCAAATACCTGCACCTAAAATTCAGCAAAATTAGACATAGAATGACAGGTTCAATATAATGATCATTGAGAATTGGACGATTTGAAATGATTCCTTTATGGGTACAGAGAAATCTGATCATGTAACGGTTTGAATTACAAAATGATTCCAAATCTATTGTGGGACACATGTGAACTCTCAAACCACGATCTGTGTCATCATAACGAAATCTGGGTGATGGGTGCACATCAAGGCATGATTATCTTTGTGCTACGAGAATAAGGCTATTCCCGTAGCGCTATTAATGACTTAGCATAATTTGAATTTGTAAAGTTCAAGTAGGCATATAAAGTGACACATCGTTTAAAACAATGTCTTACAACTCCAAACTTAAATAAATTATTCAAACACTGAAATGCAAACCATAAGACACTAAAAACAATGATAAAAATCAACTAGAAGCAGATAATGAGGTACAAGTAGGAAGGGTTTGCGATTAAGGTTTCTCACAAAATCAAAAGAAAAAATTAGAGACTAACACTAGCTCCTTCCTGGGGATGATGCTCTCCCTATGAGGCATCAAGAACAAGCAGACCACTATGCCTTTTCCTCTATGCATCCATGCAACGCAACCTCCAAACTTTTGTATCTGCAAACATTCACACTCTTTTGTATTGTGCCTATTCCCTTGGGTTATGGAGTCAGTCAATATCATTCATATCTAGCCCAAACTTCTGCAACTGTGCTCCTCATTTGAAGCCAAAACTACCCCTGTCAACAGTGATTTATATGCATTTGGGCATGGAGTCTTTATTTCAAAACTGAAACCAAATTTTCTTTTTCAAAACCAACAAACTGAAAAGAATCTCATACTTGATGGCGAGCTTATTCTTCTATCTATTCCTACTTCTAACCAATAAAAATTGGCTCATCATGTGACATCATTCTTCCAATGAAGCCATGATAACATCAAACCATTTACCAAAGCTCTTTCAACGCAGATAGAAATCAGAGAAGAATTCTTTGTGTGTAACAGAATTTTAATTTGTAATACATACCTACAACCCTCATCTGATTTAATTCTAAAAATAGCAAGGTTGAAATCTTCTGAGAAACATAAATCCATGGAAATGGCTACCGGATCATAGAAAGAAGTAGATTGATAACTGAAAATGGTTACCTCTGCTTGTTGCTCGATACTTCCATATACTGGTTCTGACTGTACATGACAAATGGGCAAAATGTTCTCATAAACTTGTTGATCAAATCTAACATTGCCATATGCTTCCTCATATATCTGTTCTTGAGGAGAAGCCTCTTGATTTTCCTCCTTAATCACATGTAACAACATATCATAGGAATCCACTTGAAGGAGATGAGGAAAGACCTATTCTTCAACTATTTTTTCATTCATATCTAAGACAACACATGTATCAGAAACAAAATCTAATGCATTCACAGCTATGCAGTCATCTTTCCTATTATCAATTAGATTTGGAAAATCTTCCTCAACAACATGATTTTCATTCTTGCAATCAAAAGAAACATTTTCTTTCTGTTGAATATGCTTATCAAATTCATCATGACAATTTTCAAAAAGACTTTCAGCTGAAAAATCTTCTTTACAAAATATATTGAAAGCATTATGAAAACTTGCTAATGAGTTATTACTTGACGCTGGAAACGATCTGCACCAGTCAAGGGCTGCTCCCTTTAATGAGTATCTCAAAATCTTGATCTTGACATCCTCATGCACAATCTGACGTTCATGAATAAACTCATGAAAATCTAGCAAATGCTCAGTCAGAACCTCCCAATATCCGCCTTTAAATGTAGGAAGGGTACCTTCCCATTTAGCTCTGCTAAGAATTGGGTTTGGAAAACCAGTGACATCTAAAAAATCATAAAAAGCAAACCTTTGAGCCAACATGGCTTCCATGCTTGGATCCAGTGGAGTCACTTATTAATCTTTAGACAGTGGAGTTGCCATGGTGAAAGATCTGCAGTCATGTATCTGTCCCCTTCTTGTTCACCATCAAGAAGTGGATCTGATCATTGTCGTTCTCCCAGGGATAAATACTTCGTGTCTCCGTCCTCGGAAATGGTGCCAAAAATGTTAGTCCCTAAAGTTGCACTTGACTATGAGAGGGAAAGCTAGGGCATCATCAGTTTATTGCTAAGTGTTTAGAAATTTTTTGTAATTTGGTTTTTTGAATAAGGTGGTTGAAAACCGGCTCAAGGTTATAACATTATATGAAAATCAAGGTTTGAACATAGCATATCCCATTAACTGAATAAAAGGTAGACACATAGATGGATTAAACCAATAATAAAAGAAAATATGAAGCCTTCAATTTGTCAACTTCACATAAATTCTTGTCTCAGAATATCATAAAGAAATAAGACCATCAACTTGATATCAAAACTTGAAAATAATTTCCACAGTAAATTTTTCACTGTATTAATTAACAATCAAGAAACAAAATGCATTCCAATCTGAATAATGAATTCAAGCATGAAGAAATAAAATAGGGTAGAAAAGAGTGTCTAACCATCCATATGCCTTTGCTATTAAGTGTCAAAATAGAATAATAATGCCTTACAAGGAGTTTTCATAATAAGTCCTTTGGATCTCCAATTTTTCGACCGTTAACTTCTCATTCTACAGAGTTTATATAGAAGCAATACATAATTATCAAGATCCAAAAGAAATGGATCTTAAAACCTCCTCATCTATATTTAGTTTCTTGTTTCAAATAATCAATGAGAATATCCAATCTGATCTCCAATTCTAATTGATGAGGTGGCTTGTCAACTGTTGTCCATGAGATTTTTCAGGAAAACAAATCTGGTAAATTCCTAAAAAATACGGTCCAACAATCTCTTTGTATCTCTTAAATGGTGATAGATGTGTAAAAACTAAGAGATTTTCTGTGAAGGGACTCGTTCCCATCAAAAAACTATTTTGGTTTCAAAAAATGCATCACCATATGTTCTCCAACCTCTCCCAAAATTATTAACTAAAACAGGAAATTATTATTGTGAAATATCAAAAAATAGGCCTCAAAGATCAATTCAAATATCTTAAAATGTGATTGTTGTGTAAAAACCAAGAGAGGTTTTTGTGAAGGGGCATGTTCCCAAAAAAAACCTCTTTTTGTTTCAACAAATTCATCTCCAGTTGTTCTGCAACCTCTCTTGAAGAAAAAGACTAAAACAATTAAAAATAATAGAGTATTTCGTGTAGCTTTATCAGAAAATTAGGCCTCAAAGATCAATTTGAATCTCTTAAAATGTGATTGTTGTGTAAAAACCGAGAGAGATTTTGTGAAGGGACATGTTCCCAACAAAAACCTCTTTTGGTTTCAACAAATTCCTCTCCAGCTGTTATGTAACTTCTCTTGAAGATAAAGACTATAACAGGTAAAAAACAAAGTATTTCATGTAGCTTTCCTGGTTCTGCAAAGTAATAGCCTTTGTCTTCAGAAAACATCGCTTCAGCTTTTGATGATCTGGTGGTTGCTCTTGTTATAGGTACTGTAGAGAATATAACAACTTGATTACCTTATTTTAATGATTCTTTATGTACTGGGGGCATTCTTGTCTTTCGTTTGATATCTGCTTTAGCATCTTCAAAATGGTCTTCTATCACTATGACATCTTCTCTTTTGATTGAAGAATCGAACATGGCTTTAGGCCTTAGCCTGTACTTTTTGGTGACTCTTGTAGAGTTCCTCCTAGGGTCTTGAGGCACAGGCACACATTTCTTCTTTTTCCTTTTAACTGCAACATTCTTCTTACTGGTTGATGATGCTTTATGCTTGGCTGAGTGTGTAACATTATAATCTTCATCAGAGTCTTCTTCTGTTTTTAAATCTGCCTCAGGAAGAAATTTTTTTTTGTTTCCCATTTGGGTCTCTTACCTCTGTTAGTCCTCATTACCCTAATGGCAGACAATTCTTCTTTAATAGGGGTTTCATCAACTGGAATGCTTGGCTCCTATGTAACATCCCTTTTCCTTTTGCCTTTCTTCTGTTTGTTGGACTATGTGTTAGGGTTTAAACATTGCATGAGCCAGCTCCAGGGCTTATGTGGATAACCATCAGAGCAGTGTGCCATTCCTGTCTGATCCAACTATGAGGGATTCCTTTTCTCCAATCCTGGTTTTGTTTGCCTGGCAGCAAAAACTGGTTGGTGAATTCTATAACTACATGCTCTTTCTTCCACCATGTTTCTCCTCCAACCACCAATATGCAAGCTTTAGCAATTGTCTATTCTGTCACTAGCATCATCATCTTCCTGATCTTCACCTCGTGACCATCAAAGTTCAGTGCAAACTCCATGGAAACCTGCTCATCGTAACCTTGAAAAGTGGTAAGGAATTCAAACCACCTGGCATCTCTGAACCTTTGAGCCATCTAAGGATAAGCTTCGAGGAGTTCAGTACCCTTGGGTTCTAATCTGACTACTTGTCCGCTCCTCTTAGACGCTATCAAAACAGAATGTTATAACTAGCACGATTCAGATTCTGAATTTTCCACCTGTAATCTGTTAGTATATAATTGTTCTTCTGAGCAAATAGCTACGCCTAAAATTCAACAAAATCAGACATAGAATGACAGGTTCAATATAATGATCGTTGAGAATTGGACGATTTGAAATGAGTCCTTTGCTGGTACAGAGAAATCCGATCATGTAACGGTTTGAATCACAAAATGATTCCAAAGCTATTGTGGGACACATGTGAACTCTCAAACCATGATCTATGTCATCATAACGAAATCTGGGTGACGAGCGCATATCAAGGCATGATTATCTTTGCGCTATGGGAATAAGGCTATTCATGTAGTGCTATTAATGACTTAGCATAATTTGAATTTGTAAAGTTCAAACAGGCATATAAAGTGACACATCATTTAAAACCATGTCTTACAACTCCAAACTTAAATAAATTATTCAAAAACTGAAATCCAAACCATAAGACACTAAAAACAATGATCAAAATCAGCTGGAAGCAGATAATGAAGTATAGGTAGGAAGGGTTTGGGATTAAGGTTTCTCACAAAATCAAAAGAAAAAATTAGAGACTAACATGTCCAACAACCAAAGCAGCCATGAAAATTAGTAGTATTCTCAGAGATTTCAGTGAAGCCTCCAATACAATGATTAATATTGATAAATCACAAATATTCTTTATTAAAAAACCCCTGGCCATCCAAAATCACATCACTCGCTACCTTGGTTTCTCCAAGATCACCCTTCCATCCAAATGCTTGGGTTTCCCTTTGATTGACAATAGCCTCTCAAGAACTCTTGGAAACCCCTCATCAACTCCCTGAATAAAAGGCTCAATTCTTATACCTTTCATTCCCTCAACCTAGCTAGGCATCTTATTCTCATTAAATTGATGCTCCAATCCATTCCAATCTATCTCTTCTTGGCTTTAGTTGCTCCAAAAAGTTTCCTAAAACCCATTCACAGTATCCAAAGAAAATTTGTGTGGCAAGGAAACAATGAAAGGATAAAATGGACCCTTGTCGGCTGGGATAAAATTTGTAAACCAAATATTGCAAAGGGAATCGGTCTATGGGATCCATCTATGCTCAACAAAATAATGGGAGAAACAAATTGGTGGTGGTGGTTGAAGCACCCGGAGGATCTATGGGCTCTCTTTTGGTGAAGAAAATGCACCCCAAGCATAGAGGAAGATAATACTATCAAATGGAATGACTAGGTCAAAAGATCCTCAATCTAGAATGTTTCCTAGAAAAATCATAGTCTTGTTCAAGAGCATGCCTTTTGGGAACTCTGGGGTGGACAAGATGATTTGTTTTGGTCAGACTCTTGGTAGAAAATTCCATCCCTTCTACAAAAGGATTCTCTACAGATTGTCCATACCCTCATGTTGAATAATGAAAATATTTGAGTTGCAGATCTCTGGAGAGTCTTGATGTTTTCACAAACCTGGTAGGTATGAAATATTATCCATAAGGATCTTCAACTCCCTGAGGAATTTCATTTGTTCTCATGGAAAGATGAGGAGACACTTAGGAAGGTCTGAATTCGACATGGACTAGATAATCTTCAATGGGGGCACTCCCATGAGGGAATATTCTCCACAAAAGAAGCATATGCAATCAAATCGCAGTTCCATATTCAACCCAAAGAATGGATATGGCGCATCATTTGGAAAACAAATATTTGGCCAAAGTCATCATGTTTCTCTGGATTTTAATTCACAATCATACTATTACTTGGGATAACATTTGAAAATGAGGTTTTATTGGACCTTCTATTTGTCCTCTATGCTCCCAACATGAAGAATCCACAGATCATCTTCTCAATCATTTCTCTTTTAGCTCCAGTATATGGGATTGAATTTCCCAAACTATGAATAAAACTGACAGAAATCAAGAAAACATGTTTGCTATTATTGAAGGACAACAACCCTTAGCTTTAAAAAACTCCATTTTGAACAAAATCTAGTAGATTCTTCCAGGATTTGTGGTATGGAAACTTTGGAAGGAACACAATAGAAGGATATTCCACTCAAATAACCCCCCTTCAGTGCTCATCTGATCAAAGATGAAATCAAACATTCAAGAAACAATCAGATCTCAAAAATGGTCGACGGAAGATATGGCCTGCAATCCACAGGAGAAACTCATCCTCTCTCACTGGTAACCCAATATCAATGAGTTAATAACTTCCATCCTTCCCTGTACACCATCCTCCTCCATCCCTTCCTCGTGGGAAAGGCCTCCCTTGGGCTTCCTGAAGATGAACTTTTGTGGTGCCTCAAAAGGGAAATCGAGTCCTGCAAGTTTTATCTTTGTTTTCAAAGATGAAAGGGGAAATATTTGCAACATCCTTGCAATAATCCTACGCCATGATGCCAATAACTATGTGTAGCTATGGGGCCTTCTCAAAGGAATTCAATAATCCTCTCATCTAGGGTACTGCAAACTCATAATGGAAGGGGACTCACAGATCATCATTTATATGTTTTTGAAGATTTTAAATGGCTCTAATCCTGAGAAGATCTCTCCTAGATGGATATTATTAAGACAAAATGAACTCATTCAACCTCTTATGTTTCCCCACTTGGTTAATATCCCTTCTCATGTCCAGCAAGAGGAAAATAAGATTGCAGACAAATTGTCAAACGTGGGGGTAGACTATCTAGAGTAGGACATTGCTTTCAGGATAAACCATAGACCAACTCCTCCCCTGCTCCAGGAATGTATAGAGATCACTCATATGGAAGGTATACACATGGATGGGGTTTTAACTTTGCATACATGAAGAGTTTTCAGTGGATTTATTGAGTCACCACCTGGTACCATGTGTATTTCCCAAGATTGGTGGTTATTGAAGCTCTTAATACCCTAGAAATACATTCCTTTCATACTTACATTTTTTTTAGTATGGGGATGAACCATATCTTTGGCTTTGGTACTGCTCATTCATTTGGGATTAATGCATCACTTATGAATAGTGTCAATGGTCTAGACGATGGGTCGATTTTACTGTACAAAGGCTCACGTGAGGCTCCTTTGTCCATTCCATCCTTTACAGACAGTGATAAACTCCATTTATTCTTTGTTGAGTGGTTATTGGTCTCTTCTTGCTCCAGGAAACTACTTCTCTTCATTCCAATTATGCCTCTTGAAAGCAGCATGCTTCATGAGCATTCGATGTTGAAGTATGGTAGTGGCACAGTTAGAAGTGTTTATAATAAATGTCGATACTTGTCACCCTCCTCTGGAAACTCTCATTTGGCGTTGCATTCCATGGAGTATCAGGAGGAGGAGTGGAATTAATTTGTTGTTCGACATGAGGAAGAAACATGGGGTTATGCAATTTTCGAGGAAGATCTTCCTCAAATTAATGAGGATGCTCCTAGTAGGCCCCTCGACGAAAATGCATAAAACAAAGCACTCAATGCTAATGAGCATAGGGGAATAAAAAATGACAGTGTTCCACAACAAAGTGAGCAAACTCCCTTGCATAGAATGGAAGAAAAACTCAAACACTTTTATGAAGACCAGCTGCAACTCATCTTTGACCTCTGCATGGACATGGTAGAGATGCAATATCATTAGGAACAGATAGAGATTAGAATTGGAGAAATCTATGACCAACTTTTTGGTTCACAACAAAGTGTAACTATTCTTGTGTCTCGAATCCTCCCCAACACCATGGCACTGATAATGCACCTGGACAATGATGACCTCCTAGATATGTTTCATAAATTTTCCTTATGGCTCAGTTTCGAGTTTCTTTTTTTTTCAATTTGTTTCAGTTGATAAACAATATACTATGTTCCAACATTTCAAATTTTGGCCATTCATGAAACTATTTTTGAAACTCAAGTTTTGGTGTTGGAATTGGTTTCCTTTGTTGGCATCTTTGGCACAAAGACACTATCTCTGTACTGGTTGATTTCAGTAAATAGAAGGTAACTAATTTCTTGCTTAAAAACAAAACATTTCATGAATGGCATTAATGTTTGTGCATCAACCCTTACACATAATACTGATGGTTGTACATATAAAGATCTAAAAAAATAGATAACATATTTACGCATAAATAAAAATATATCTAGATATAAAAATTATGTATAATTAGAAATTTTTTACATTAAATATACAAATATTTAATGTTCTCTCTGTGTGACAAATGAAGAAAATATCGATCATTTATTTGTCCATAGTTTTGTAGGAAATAACATTTGGAAGGAATTTTGTCTCCAATTAGGAATTCAGAATATATGGATCAGGTCTACACTTAGTGAGAATCTGTCTATTGTAAATGTGTTGAACCTACACAGAATAGATCTAGCTAGAAAATGGCATACATAGTTTGCATAGAAAATATGAAAAAAGAGAAATAGGAGAGAAAGAATGGAAGAATTTTCATTAACCAAATGAATGAATGATAATTTACACATGATATACTCTGTATAACTCAATTAATGTGCACTGGAGAAGAATCCAATGCACCATAGTTGTGTTCTAGAGTGATCTAGACACACACCAACAATTACGGGAGTAAACTGCCACCTAGTCTAGTCTCTCAGGAAGTTATGGGAATTAACTGCCACCTAGTCTGAGTTAACTAGTCTCTGAGTCTTCAATTAACTGACTAAAAAAGAGTGAATTGAGGAGGAGATCAGGGAATCATGAGTAATGCTCTAGTCTGGTGATGATCCCAAGAACAATGCACATTAGTTGGTGATGATCCCAATGCTGCATGGTGATGATCCCAATGTTGCATGGTGATGATCCCAATGTGGCATCTAGACTTCACTCAACTGATCAAACTAGAGTGTGAACTAAAGAGAATATTCTCCTCGAGGAATATTCTCACTAGACTATAGGAGACTGAATAATGACTAGTAAACATAGGGAAAACCTTGGGAAAAGG